>JAWNNB010000201.1:0-24437 GCA_035043285.1 Drosophila subsilvestris
TATCATTATTCCTCTCCATAAGAAAGGTAGCAAGTCTGATGCTAATAATTATAGAGGTATATCTAAGTTATCCGCTGTTCCTAAAATGTTTGAACAAATTTCAACTCTGCACTTGCAACATCTCTGCAAACCACTTATATCTCCATCTCAGCACGGATTTATAAAGCGACGATCAACAACCACAAATATTAACAAATTCTCGAGTACTCATGTATGCGGATGATGTTAAACTCTGTGTCCAGTTCAAGGAAATTTCATTTCACTCTCGCTTGCAGTCCGATTTCATCGATCCAGCCCCATGTTGGCTCCTTACACCCTCTGCGGTGGTTCTCTTGAGAGAATTATATTGGTTGATGATCTTGGTGTTAAACTAGACCCCAAGTTAAAGTTTTCTGAACACAATTCCACCATGGTAAATAAGGCCATGGGCGTGCTTGGTTTTATAAAAAGGTGGTCAAAGGAGTTTGACGATCCCTACATAACGAAGACTCTCTATATCTCGCTTGTTCGTCCGATTTTAGAGTACGGCTCTTGGGTATGGTGCCCCCAGTACAAAGTACACCAGGACCGTATAGAATCAGTCCAGAAAAACTTTTTACTTTTTGCTCTGCGTGGCCTCAACTGGGATGCAGATGTGAGACTGCCATCTTACCCTCGTAGATTGCTTTTAATAAACCTTCCAACCTCAGTTAGTCGTAGAAAAATGCTTGGTGTGATTTTTATGCAAAACCTGATCAAGGGTGACGTAGATAGCCCTGACTTGTTGAGTCGCATAAACTTTACGATTCCTATAAGATCTACTAAAAACTTTATTCCTATGTTCCCTTCCACTTTGTAGATCAAATTATTCCTTGCATGAACCGTTTAGGTTTACGCTCAGACTATAATTCTCTACCTTATAATATCCACCACTAATTCCCTTCCTCTTCTTAAATCACTAATATACATATAGACATATAGACCATGTCTCAAATAACCTTATTTACATGTCGACTTTGTTTTGATGTCAAAACAGGTTTGTATACTTTCATAACGAAAGGGGCCAGATCTTTTAGGGATTGTGTTTGCTTTGCTGTTCCGATATATACACGAAGAATCCTGTTTGCGCAAAATAGCCAACTTGAATGTACCAGGGTCCCTGGGTCTTTGCCAGCCAAGTTTTGTGAGACAGTGCCTGCACAAACTGCGAAGCATGTGTCATACAGATATTTTTGAGCGCTGTTTAACAAAGCACTATCGACGATTGAGAATTTAATTGGTATGGTATCAAATACTATTTTTTTAAATCGCGACATTTTCCGAGCATTTTGCCAATGCTGCCAGTAAAGCTATAAGGGTCTATTGTGGTACCGTCCACAGTAATAAATGAACGGCCAAGTGGTAATTCATTCGCATACAACAAGCACACAAACCACAAGGGTCGATTGAGATTTCTTTTCAATAAGCAAACGACTCCATTTTTATGTCCAATCACATCCAATTGACACAAGATAAGAACGATATTCATATGATTTTGCTAAAAACTCAACAATATCTTTTTCCAATTGTGGCTGTTATCCCGAATCAATGGAAAGATGACCGATGTACCCTGAGCCCGGCTCAGGTATTAATTATATATGTTCTTCATTGATAGTTTTTCGAGAAGGAATATTTTCATAACAGGTCATAAATAAACTTTTGTCTTTACGACCGTCAAAATAAGTAGCCATCATAGGTTTATCTCGTCTAACACATTGAAATTCTTTGCGAACTTTTTCGCGCTCTTGACGAATCTTACTTCGGTCTATTACATTCTCTTTTTATACGTGACTAGCGGAACCGGCAAACTTCGTCTCGCCCAAAATTAATACCTTAAGGGGTAACGCCACTGTAACTCAACTTTTTTCGGCGTTTTTTGAGTGTTTTTTTTTCATGGAAGAGATGGACAGAAATTAACAATTTTTGGATATGTTATTAATCATATATTTAACTACAACAAAATATTTTTGTTATAAAAAAATAATCCAAAATGGCGGCCCTAGAGCCATTCTCCTGCGACGTGTTTCACTGGAAGCACTCCGCGGCAAGCAGCATAACTGGTGAAAAAAAATTCTCTATTTTGGCCAAAAAAAAGGCAGTTATATGTTAATTAAAAATCTCCTAATTAAGTTATCGTAAATTCCGTACGTGTTTCCCTGCGGAATGGTATTCTAAAGATGTCAAAATTTCAAATTAAAATATTGAAAATTGTTTGAGTTATGCTGCTTGCCGATTTCGAAACCAGTGTTTCGAGAAAAACGCGTTCAAAGTTTTGACATGTGATATTGGTATGAAATAATGATAAAATCGGCCATTAAAAAATAGTTATCGTTAATCTGCAATCCCAGGACCATAAAGAGTCCCTTTCACGTCCAAATATTCGCCCTCCATGTCCTTCCTGGACGATTTCGTACTTCAGCGCACCTCTTTGGACGCATCAGTCAGAGATCGCTCTGCGTGCTGGCTGCGTTTTGCATCCGATTCCTGGCCAAAGTTGTAGGCCTAGATACCAATATCAATGTCAAGAAGCTTCATAATGTGAAGGAAACATGTTAAACCATCGTTGAAGGTGGATACAGCGATATAAGTTGCTATATCCAAGAAATGTCTATTTAGCACGTGTTAACAAGTCACAAACACGTAAACTAACGTATTTTCCTTAAAAAATGCTTCTAAAGGATCAGAAATACTCACTAACTATATCTTTTGATGCCTAAGTGAAGTAAGAAGCCCAAAATCTAAGTTATCGAGAACAGGTATCGGCTCGACCCAGGTAGTCCTTCCGAGGCGGCCAGAGGCGCTCGGTACAAGAACTTGGAAATGTTGGGGAAAAAATATTGTTTCAGGGATAAAAGTGTTTCTATCGTATTCTAGAGGGTTCAAAGTATTTTTTAAGCGTGCTGGCGTGCTGGCTGCGTTTTGCATCCGATTCCTGGCCAAAGTTGTAGGCCTAGATACCAATATCAATGTCAAGAAGCTTCATAATGTGAAGGAAACATGTTAAACCATCGTTGAAGGTGGATACAGCGATATAAGTTGCTATATCCAAGAAATGTCTATTTAGCACGTGTTAACAAGTCACAAACACGTAAACTAACGTATTTTCCTTAAAAAATGCTTCTAAAGGATCAGAAATACTCACTAACTATATCTTTTGATGCCTAAGTGAAGTAAGAAGCCCAAAATCTAAGTTATCGAGAACAGGTATCGGCTCGACCCAGGTAGTCCTTCCGAGGCGGCCAGAGGCGCTCGGTACAAGAACTTGGAAATGTTGGGGAAAAATATTGTTTCAGGGATAAAAGTGTTTCTATCGTATTCTAGAGGGTTCAAAGTATTTTTTAAGCCAAAAAAAAAAATTTACATTTTTACATAAATTTACAGTGGCGTTACCCCTTAAGCAATTTAATAAAATTCATATCATACGCTATTTTCATTGCGAAAACCATACCTTTAACCATTAACAAACTTGCGATTAAGCGGCTTTCATTATAATAAGCGAAATTTTTTTTGTAAGTTGGTTTGCTTAATAGAAAAAAGTAGCCGCTGCGTTTGTTCATTTGCAATGTTTATTTGTGACTGATAAGAGGTTCTGATATCTTCAGATATCTTATATCAATATGCTTGGTCCTTGAGTGATGAACTGGGTTTTTAGCCAGCTCCTGTGCGCTTAGATATTCGCCATACAGGGTAGTAGAGGTAGTTTTATCTCCACAACTTTACACTCAGCCGACAGTGAACGTGTTTTAAGCCAGCCAGATGCTCAGCATGCGGATCTTGATTTCTCTGAGCCAGCTTTGCACCTGAAGATGTCTGGTCTGGTTGTGAGTTCCAGCCACATTAGTTCACCAATCATGGAGTGATACTTGACAGGATCAACTCTTTCCCACTGCCCATCAGTACAATCTACCTGGAAACCAGCATCCAATGGAGTACATTACTCCAAGGCGTGAGCTTGCAATAGTTCCTTCATATACTGCGAATAGCCTATGGTGATAGGCCCAAGCTCACCTTCACGGTGCACCTCCATGCTCAAAATCAGCTGTGGAAGCCTTTGTCAACGCATTCGAACGAATTGGAAATAGCCGATTTAATACTGAGTCTTCTTTGGATTGGCATGCTATAACTAAATCGTCCACATATACCAGGATTAACGATAAGTTACCTTTCCCTGTCTGCTGGTAGAGACAAGGCTCATTATCGCAGTCAACAAATCCCAATTTAGTAAAGACGCCATGGCTCTATCGACTCGGCTATTGATACTGATCAAGAATTTATATACTTTATCGGGTCGGAAAAATTTCCTTCTCTGCGTTACACACATCCACTTTTACCACAAATACAGTATACTCCTTAACTCTTTGCGTACGGGTATAAAAACTAAAAACAAAGCTTTGCGTTTAAATAAATAAAGGAAATCAAATAATCAAATAATTCAAAATAACCAAACGAATTCACTGGCGTCATCTTTTCCCTAAGCGACATTGCATCTGCATTACCACAAGCCCACTTCGTTTTCCTTCACTTAATTTCCAGCAAATCTACAAATTTCTTGTAGAGGAACAATGGACAGGCTGAAGCATATCCCAGTCAGAGATACTTAAAATAAAACTATATATGTACATATATTTATCCCTGTTGTAGACACCCATTTGAAAGCTCTTAGTCCAACCAAAATTAAAGCCGAGATTCTACCTAGGGGGATTTTGCTGCTTCGTTTACAACAATTAAATATTGGGTAGAAGAGTTTAAGCGAGGTTTTTCGAGCTGCAAGGATGAACTTCGTAATGCTAGACTGAATGAAGTGACATCAGAAATGGTGACTGGATGTGTAGTCATTTCTAAAGTGATGTATATTAGCGGATAATGGACACTCATTTAAGCTAACTTTCAACCGATGGCGCGTCCAAGGCAGTCGGAAAATAGTTGTATTGTAAAGATACAGTCATTAGCTGTTAACTGATGACTTGTTTTCAATTGACAAAGCAACGAGTTTCAACAAAAAATTTAAATGTAAAAAAAGGTCGAAAAAACTTTGACTTTGCGGTAAAATAATTTTTGTTTTGGCAGTGATAGGATCATAAATAGTACGAGTATTAGTAAGTCCTCAAAACACAATTTTCGAAAGGATTTCGAAAAACGATGTTCGGTAAAACGACCACCCGCAGCAGGAAGTAAGAGGAAGACCACCCAGGGCCGGTTTTAGGGCAGGGCGAGCGGGGCGGTCGCCCAGGGCGCCAAATTTTAGGGGGCGCCAAATTACCAATGGGAGTTTCTTGATAATACTTATGTTTATATTTGTATACCTCGATGGAGGGCGGAATTTTTCGTGTATATTTGGCTATTTGGCCAATGTACGCTTGGGTAAAATACTAACATATTCTTATTTATAATTATTTAATATTTACATTTTACGCGTCGTTTCGAAGCTTCGAAGTTGCCAGACTTTCGAGTCGACGCGTCAAAATCGTAAGCTCAGTGTTACCAGACCAGCAAGCGACTCGTAGTTCCCCCTATCAGCTGTTTGCTTGTTTTGTCGCCACGTGGTTTGTCGCCATATTAAATTATACAGTTAACTCTAAATAAGTGTTTAAACAAAGAAAGCCATGAATAAGGGTGGCACGAAGAAACTTTCTGGTGCGGCTAATAAGAAAAAAAAAGCAGAAAAAGAGTCTGAACTAAAAAAGCAAGCTCACAGTCTTGATAAATTCATAATTTAGGATAAAAAGTAAGAGGCTCCACAGTCAATAAAGAATCAATCAAATCTCTAATCGATCCAACTTTGTTCTATACAGGGAAACCACCGAAATTAATTCTACTTTGAGAAGAGAATCCGATAATCTAAATGTTCAAGAGGAGACTTCTGCATGTCTGTCAACATATTATGTAGCAGAAGTAGAGAATGAAGTGAGTGTTTCCGACAAAATCGAAATTTCGTCTGATCCAGCTCACTGGCCAGAATTTCTGCGACCTAAATTCATCGATGCAGCTATTATACTTGGTCCACCAGAAACTGAGGACATACAATTTCCGCTAGATTCTCAAAAGCGACATTTCACTATGAAGCTTTTCCTGAGAAAATTGGACAATGGCGAGAAAGTGAAAAGAAGATGGCTCGTCTATTCTAGAAGTGCGGACAAGATTTTTTGTTTTTGTTGCAAACTTTTTTCTATCGAAAAACCGTCGTCATTAGCCATTGGCGTTCAAGACTGGAAACATGTCCATGATCGCCTGCGAGACCACGAAAAATCTGCTGACCATGTCACTGCATATTTAAAATGGTTGGAGTGTGAATCTCGACTTACGTTACATCAAGCAATAGATGCACAACAATAAAAGTTGCTGAATGACGAAATAATTCATTGGAAGCGCGTTCTAGAACGCCTGATGATGATAACCATGTATCTTGCGCAACACAATCTAGCATTTCGTGGCTCATCAGACAAACTTTGCACGAAAAATAATGGAAATTTTTTGAGTCTAGTGGAGTTGTTGTGAAAGTTCGACGACGTTATGCGAGAGCATATACGAAGAGTATCGAAAAAAGAAATAAACGACCATTATTGTAGTAAAATGATTCAAGAGGAATTGATAAATCTTCTGGCAAACGAAGTTTTAGTAGAAATACTAAAAATGATAGAAAAAGCGCGATATTACTCAATTATCCTTGATTGCACTCCTGATATGAGCCATACTGAGCAAATGTCTTTTACTATTAGACTTGTTAATGTCAACGATAACAAGGTGACCATCAAAGAGCATTTCCTAGGATTCAAAAGTGCGTCTTCATCAACGGGAGAGGGATTAACAAATCTTTTACTCAAAACTCTTGAAGACAATAAAATTAACATAAATAATTTACGTGGACAAGGATATGATAATGGCTCTAACATGAAAGGAAAAAACAAAGGAGTCCAAGCGAGGGTCCTCGAACTAAATCCGAGAGCAGCATTTGTGCCGTGTGGATGCCATTCCTTGAATTTGGTTATCGGCGATGCTGCTTCCTCATCAAGAACATGTATCACGCTTTTTGGTGTACTTCAGCGCATCTACGTTCTATTCTCAGCATCAACTCAGAGATGGGCGATTCTTAAAAATCATGTTCCGAACCTAACCGTCAAACCATTGTGCACAACTCGTTGGGAAAGCAGACTGGACACGGTGAAAGCTATTAAATATCAAGCAAAAGAAGTTTATGAAGCTCTAATGGAGATTTTTGACTCCGATTTAAAAGACCCTTCTGTCCAACATGAAGCTAAATGCTTGGCTGATGAATTGATGCGATTCGAATTTCTCGTTTCCCTGGTTGTTTGGTATGACATCCTATTTCAAGCTAATCTTGTGAGCAAAACAATGCAGAAACAAGACATGGATATCGCTGCCGCCACATTATCAGTAGGAAATTGTGCTGCATTTCTATCCACCTACAGGAATAAAGGATTTGAGTCTGCTCTGCAAGATGCCAAAAAACTTGCTGAAGATCTTGGGGCTGACTCATCGTTTGACAATTCATCTCGCAGAAGACGAAAGAAGAGAATGTTTGAATACGAGTGTCAAGATGAGTCTATAAACTTAACAGAAGATCAGTTCAGGACGGATTTTTTTATTGTTCTGGTTGATACGGCTCTCGCATCTGTCACGGAAAGATTTGAGCAAATGAAAAATCATGAGAAGATATGGGGATTTTTATACGACTTTTCTCCTTACTCAAAATCGCAAGAATTCCCGGCGTTCATTGAAAAGGACACTATTTTGTTGGCAAGATGTCGTGAATTGAGCACCGCTCTCACAACTGAAGGGGACTCAGACGTTAATGGATTCGAGCTGTATACAGAGTTAAGACAATTACGGAGTATCACACCTGAAACTATCAAACGGCCATTGGAAGCTCTTCAATATATTGTTGAAAAAAATCGTACAGATGTATTTCCCAATGTTTGGATTTCCCTTAGAATTTTGCTTACTTTGCCAGTAACTGTTGCCAGCGGGGAGCGAAGTTTTTCAAAATTAAAACTTATAAAGTCGTACCTAAGATCAACGATGTCACAAGATAGGTTGAACTCTTTGGCTGTATTGTCTATTGAAAATGAGATAGCTACTCAGCTTGACCTATCCAAGACAATAGAAAAATTCGCGCAGGCCAAAGCACGAAAAGTAACTTTCTTGTAATACTTTAGCAACTTTTTTTCATTCTTCTTTTTTTTACAATATTTTATTTCTAATGCTACAGGATTGCAACTTTTATGTTAATTCCCTAGTCACAACGCTAGTCAGAACGCTAGTAAGAACGATAATCACAACGCTAGTCACAACTACAATAAAATGTCAAATTTCAAAAACTTTTGCTGCGTTTGCTTTAATTTGTTCATTTCAGAAAAAAAAATATCAAAGGGCGCCTCTTCTCATGTTTGCCCCGGGCGGCGAAACCTCTAACGCCGGCCCTGAGACCACCCAAAGGATCTTAAAAAGAGGATCGTATTTGTAAACGCTTGAGCGTCGAAGATCGGTTCAAATTGGCATAAGATATTAGAAGGGAGTTTATTTAGTCGGTAGGTATTAGCATTAAAACTAAACGGCGACGTCTTCAGAAGATCGTAATTACCACTTTTAGCACTAAAAAATACAGAAAAAGTTAAAATTGTTCAAAATCAACAAAACTTGGACTGTAAATGATTGGAGAAACGTAATGTTTGTAATAACAGCAGATAACCCAGTTAGGTTTTGATAGTATGACGAATGATCCCCGTTAAGTCGGTGAACGCTTTAAAAATGAGTGCCCAAAAAAAACGGTGCAGCAAGGAGGCAGCAGGATGGTCTGGAAATTTTTTTTTATTTTAGAGGTTGTTATCTGGCATTAATTGACGGATATCTAAACACGGTCATGTCAAAAAATCTTTTAGTGAAAAACCTCATACCGTCTAAAGAGCATTACTTTCCGCATACTGATGCCTTCATCTTCTAGGACGATTCTGCTCCTTGCCACAGTGCAACATTGGTCAATAATATTTTGTTTAGCTTTTTTATTGAATTGTGTTATGAATTATTCCAAAAGTTTGATTTTTAAAACGATGAGTTTTTTTGGTAAAATAATATTTAGCAATGATGTGAATGGGGACATTGGACTGGCCGGGAAACGTTCCTGATCTCAGTCCGATCAAGAATCTTAAGCACATCATCAACGTTTTTATATGACAGCAGACACCTAAAACTTTATCTAAATTGAAAAAAAAAAGTTAAAAAAGGGTAGTTTAACAATATAAAAATCGACACATTCTGAAATCTAGTATACACCAATCTTTCGCGTAGAAAACTAGTTCTAAAACACACAGGATGTGAAAAAATGTATAACTCTAGCAGATTTTATCATATCTTTAAAATTGTGGCTGCCACAGATTTTCGTCCTTTGTTGTGGCGAAAGTGGGCGGTGCGAAATTTTGAAAAACACTTGTAGCAGTGTGTTGTCACATGAGTCTCGAAATAAAATTTTGTTGCTCTTATAGTCTCTAAGAACTAGGCACTCATCAAGAAAGACAGACAGACGGACAGACAGACATAGCTATCTCAACTCGGCTATTGATACTGATCAAGAATATATATACTGTATGGGGTCGGAAAATTTTCCTTCTCTGCGTTACACACATCCACTTTTAGCACAAATACAGTATACCCCTTAACTCTTTTTGAGTACGGGTATAAAAATGAGGGAAAAAACTTGGAAGTACATTTTATTATTTTTGAAGTGCGAAAAAATGGATGTACATTTTTTCCAAAAATTTTACTGTTCCGTTTTTCGTTTGTAGTGTGTTCATTGTAGTTTGTGATTTTTTTTCGTTCTTAACCAAAATATATGCACAATATATAGTTTTTGTTTTTTGGAAAAATTGTCTGTTTTGCCCGGTTGTGACACACGCCATGATACCTGTTGTGGACCACCTGATATTTTGTATTTAATGCGTGTTGTTGTTTACGACACTGCATAATATCGTTGTTCATGGTAATGTTGTACAAAATAATAACATTTAAACCGCTGTACATTAGTCAGAGCTTTGAGTTTGATATCGATTCCAGACGATGCAGCGGCTACACGGCAGCATGTACATATATGCGATTTCATTTCACACATACAATCACACAATGCACATGCTGCACAGAATATCAAACTGATTTAGATATTTGCGCTGGGTTATGAGCTTATAGCTATTTCTCTCTGCCGTTATAATCAGGAGCATCTTCAACGAGCTGCCTATCCCTTTTAGAAGATATTGGTCCTCTTCAAGCGGCTACACCACAGAAGCCTTCGAATCGTGGAAGAAAGCCAATGAAAAGCTCCGTGATTTCCTCACCGCATTGCTTCTTTGAGGAATAAAGCAGCCGAAGCTAAAAATAGCTAGGCATTTGTTTCTGCCCCGAAGCGTGGACGGAAGGCATCATTAGCCAAATAGCAGCTAAGCGAAGCAAGGCTCTTTCGGACGATGATGAGGATTTTTGCAAGGACTGCCAAGGACATTAATTGCCGCAAACTCCATTAAATGCAATGAATGTAGTCGTCCGGTGCATTTAAAGTGCGCTAATATGTGTGCCAGCTACTTCACGTGCAAGCACTGCGACTCAGACTAATGATTATTGTTGAAAATTATCATCATCCAGTAGAATCTTAAAATAAATAAACTTTCAATTTATCGTTGTTTGTGCTGATTTTCTTTCATATTTTTTAATTTTAATCTGATTTTTCAGGGTGGTCCACAACTATGTTTTTTTCTCGAAAAATGTCACTTCACTAAATTCTTAATACAATTTTTTCGAATGAAGGAATCAATTTAGTTCTTCACGGGTAGTTAGCTATTACATATAGCTTTAAATTGGTACACATATGTTTGTATAATATGCAATTGATTAAAATTTATGAGGCAAAAACAAAACGTGGTCCACAACCGGGCCCTCTCCCCTAATTTAAACATAACTTGTATTAAAAGTTGCTTACTTATTTTTTATTATTAAGTTTTTTTTAGGTGAAATGGCCTGGAGTGAACTTTTGTCAAATTTATCAACAAATCCTTATTTTGGTGCTGGCTTTGGTTTGTTTGGAATCGGCGCTGGTGCTGCAATATTAAGGAAAGGCCTTCAAGGAGGGATAATTCTGTTTCGTCGACATTTGATGATAACTTTAGAAGTTCCCTGTAGAGATAAATCATATCAGTGGCTATTGAAATGGATAACAACTAAAGGAGCCCGCAAAACTCAACACTTAAGTGTAGAAACAAACTTTATCCAAAATGACAACGGCCAAATTAAAACCAGCTATGATTTTATACCAAGTATTGGAAAACACATATTTAAATATAAAGGAAATTGGATTCAAGTGGAGCGGACTAGAGAACAGCAAACATTAGACATGCACATGGGAGTGCCTTGGGAATCGGTGACATTAACAGCATTTGGAAACAATAAACAGATTTATTCTGATATTTTAGATGAAGCTCGTTATTTGGCTTTACAAGAAACCGTTGGTAAAACTCTTTTGTATACGGCTATGGGCGCAGAATGGAGACCTTTTGGTCATCCCCGGCGACGTCGACCAATTGGCTCAGTAGTATTAGATCGTGGAGTTTCTAAAAAGATTATTGGTGATTGCAATGACTTTATTCAAAGTTCTATTTGGTATACTCAACGAGGGATTCCCTATCGACGTGGATACTTACTTTACGGACCCCCAGGTTGCGGAAAATCGAGTTTCATAACTGCTTTGGCTGGAGAATTGGAATATAGCGTTTGTTTATTGAATTTGTCTGAAAGAGGTCTTACTGATGATCGACTTAACCATCTTTTGAATGTAGCACCAGAACAAACCATAATTTTACTTGAAGATATTGATGCAGCATTCGCTTCTCGGGAGTTAACTTTGCAACAAAAATCTGCATACGATGGCATTAACAGAATAACATTTAGTGGATTGTTAAACTGTTTGGATGGGGTTGGTTCTACAGAAGCTAGAATTGTATTTATGACAACTAATTATTTAGAACGCCTAGATCCAGCATTAATACGTCCTGGCAGAATTGATTTAAAGGAATATATAGGCTATTGTACTCAATATCAATTAGAAGAAATGTTTAAAAACTTTTTTGATAATACTGAAAGCTTAAATTCTGTAGAATTTGCGCAGCGTGTAAAGTCGTTTTGCCGTCCCGTAAGTCCAGCTCAAATTCAAGGTTTTTTTATGAAACATAAATTATCTTCTCCACAGACTGTTATTAATTGTAGTGAAGATATTTGGGAAAATTGTTTAATCATTAATAAATAATCTAATTTTCTTAATCCGAGTATATCTTTATTTTATTTATTTATTATTATTAATTGTTCTAAAACTTAAACTAACATTGTGTGTATCACTGGCTCTGGAGGCCTTCTTATGTCTTATCATATGTCTATGTCTTTTATGTTACAAAGTGATTTTTTGTGTTTGAGGCCTAAGAAAATTGCAATCCATGGGCTATCGTGGGTATCGTTTGCGGATCTTTTATGGTATCTTTTGCTAGCCTTTTATGTTATCTTTTAGTATACGATCTAGATATAATAACGAGCCGAAAGTAATATTAAAAGTAACCCCCTATTAATATTAAAAAAAAATTAAAAATAATAAATGTATATATTGTTGGCTCGTATTTTATTTTGTTCCCATATTTATTATTAATGTAGGGACGGCGCACGAGCTATTCCCGGCTACTAAAAATTTACACGTACGAGCTATTCACAATAGGAATAATCGCAAAGGTCAACTCAGCCGAAGTGCAATAATCAAGTTTCACTCTGGGGGAACACGCCTTGGTGATCACGGTTAACCTCTACGCTTCTGCTCGGCATTGGGGTAGCAGTTGGGAATTATAAAATTTATCCTAATACTAATTTTTTACTCATTTTTAAGTCCGTTTGCGATCCGCCGACCGTAGGTTCCTATTTTTCCGTTACCTTTTTGTTGCTATTCACGCTCAATGTCCGCAAGCGAATGAGTGGTAAAGGATAACCAAGAATAACTTGGTGTTTGCGATAACGGGTTTTTTTGTTCTTTATTTCTACTTTTAATATATTAATATTAACACGTTGTTTAGAGTCTGTTACAGCCCAGCAAACCAACGAACATGCCTTGTGCGAGAGTCACGCAAAATACTCGCAAACGAGCTCGCATGCGATTTTGTGTACGAGTAATCCATTTTTGCATCGTTTTGCACACTAACAAACGAGATCGCAAGCGATCCAAAAATGAGCTATCGTTTTTGTATCGCAAAACACTCGCAAACGAGCTCGCAAGCGAGAGTTGCACAATACAAATGCGGACTGTTTAAAATATTGCAGAGTCATTCCGATAATTTTACGTAAGCGCCCTCTTTCTTTCTTTTCTCGCACTAACGCCGTTCCAGCCGTTCCTTCATAAACGAGGCGGTGTATGAGCGAGAGAGAATTTTGTATAGAAAGTTTTTTTCTGTTCATGCCTAAAAAGTGTGCCATGCTTTAGGTGTTGACTTTTTAATTTTTTCTCGGCGAAGAGTTCAGAGACAGGCGCAAAGTGTAAAATATAATTATGTTTCGTCAATAAAATCTCGAGTGTGCGAAGAGTAACATAGCCCAAAGTTGGCAGTGCCAATGTCAGTTCTGGCTACTGTTGCGGGCCTTGAAACATTTGAGGACACTTCAGAATTTGGTAAGGAATTCTTAAACCTAAATCACTTGATTACACTACTCGACAAAATTGAAATTTTTATTTAGGCTGTGGCCCAAAATGATTTTACTTATAGATTTCTGGTTGCATGTTACATTGCAGTTCTGAAAAGCTGACAAATGCAGCTATAAATCAGACCTAGACACGTTGTAGCTGCAGCTTAACGTCTGGAGGATATTAAGCTTTCAAATTCTAATTTGATAATTTTTTGCGGTATTTTTTCATGAAATTTTGATTTTAAAAACTCAGGAAAAGTCGAAAAAAAAATATTTCTTGGCGAACATTTTTGGTTTTAGATAGACGCATTAATTAGGCGTCGTTTAAGGTAATAAATACATTTTTGACGGTTTCGGGCCCAACTTCTGGAATGCGTTTGCTTTGTTCCCAATTGGCAGCTGGGCCCGCAAATATTAAAAAAAGGTAGTTTTTTATAATTTTTTTCATTTTTTTGGTTTGGTTAACGAACTGTAGTTCCACCGCTTCTCCATAGATTTTAATAAAAAATATCTTAAACGACGCATAATTAAAGCACCTATACACAAAAAAATAAAGGTCAGGAAATAATTTTTTTGGACTTTTCCTGAGTTTTAAATGTCAAAATTTCGTGAAAAAATACCGGTATTAAAAGCTCAATATCTTCCAGACATTAAGCTGCAGGTACAACGTGTTTGGGTATGATTTATAACTGCATTTGTCAGCTTTTCAGAACTGCAAAGTTTGAAGCAACCATATATAAGATACTTAAGTTATGTGAAAAATAGAAGCACTACCTCTGAAAAAAAACATGAAAAAATGTTGGCGCCACAAATATCATAAGAGACAACTTCATGCCAACGTTCAAGGTAATTCAATAGTTTTGTTTATGCAAATTTTACTTTTGTTCTCATTCTTATATTATGAAGATTCGGGGTCAAATATACAATCGATCTGGCTCTTTGTTACCTTTCGACAACGAAGACCACCAATTATTGAAATTATATTTTATCGGCAACGCGGAAGACGAAGCTGATCGTCGGATCGAACGGTTGAATTTTCTTCGATTCAACCAAGCCAAATTACGTTCCGAAGAGTATGTTCATTTGCGTGACGCGATTAACAACGATGGTAATGCACAAAACGTTGGAACAATGATAATATTACTGTTATCGTATGTTGGAAGTCCACGTCATATTTTTGAGTACGCGCAAGATGCGATGTCATACGTTCGCCGTTACCGTCGACCAGACCTCTTCATCACCTTCACATGTAATCCACAATGGGAAGAAATCTCGGAATTATTGTTTGTTGGCCAAACATCAAAAGATCGTCAGCACGTATTTTTAGACAAAAATTGAAATCACTTATGGATTTAATTGTCCAACACGGTGCATTTGGGTCTGTTCAATTTTGGATGCATTCAATTGAATGGCAGAAACGAGGTTTGCCTAATACGCATATTTTGATTTGGCTGATTGAAAAATTAAGGCCGAATCAAATTGATGTGATTTCGGCCGAAACTCCAGATCGGACAGTGGATCCTGAATTGTTTGAAGTGGTCACCAAAAATATGATTCACGGTGCTGGTATGTGTAATTTGAATTCACCCTGTATGGTTGAAGGAAAATGCTCAAAAATAAAAAAACAATAGGACGAATTTATATAGTTCATCCCAACAATCAAGAGTGTTATTATTTTCGATTGTTGCTAGTAAATGTTCGTGGACCAACATCATTTGAATATTTTCGAACTGTTGATGAAGAATTGTGTGGGACCTATCGCGAAGTATGCGAACGATTGAATATGCTTGAGAATGATATGTCTGGACGTTGATATGCAATGACTGCACCATCAAGTGGCACATGCGACACCAAGCCGAAGCCTGTTACGCGCGGAACCCAGGCTAGAAACGCAGCCCCTCCTCCCGCCCAACCGACCGGGGGCGCTGCCGCATGACGCGTGTTACCGAACCGATCGCGAACATGCAGGAAAGATAGGGGTTAGACTAATATTCGAGGAAAATTAAAGCTAAACACAACTAAAGAGCTAAACATGCAAAGATAGCTAAGAAATAGTACTAATTACGGTAAAGGTATGTTAATATTAGTGATTTAAGAAGAGGAAGGGAATACGGTCCTGGTGTACTCTGTACTGGGGGCATAATACACAAGAGTCGTACTCTAAAATCGGACGAACAAGCGTGATATAGAGAGTCTTCGTTATATAGGGATCGTCAAACTCCTTTGACCACCTTTTTATAAAACCAAGCACGCCCTTGGCCTTATTTACCATGGTGGAAATGTGTTCAGAAAACTTTAACTTGGGGTCTAGTTTAACACCAAGATCATCCACCAATTTAATTCTCTCAAGAGAACCACCGCAGAGGGTGTAAGGAGCCAACATGGGGCTGGATCGATGTAATGTCATAACTTGGCATTTCGAGGCATTTAGGTGTAACATATTTGCACAACACCATGACTGAAAGTTATTGAGATCGGATTGCAAGCGAGAGTGAAATGTAATGTCCTTGTACTGGACACAGAGTTTAACATCATCCGCATACATGAGTACTCGAGAATTTCTTAATACTGAAGACAGGTCAATAAAGAGTGTGAAAAGTAGGGGGCCTAGATGGCTGCCCTGTGGTACTTCAGAAGTAACCTTAACAGGTGAAGAGAAGAAGTTTTTGAAGAGGACTCGTTGAGACCTAGAACAAAGGTAGCTAGAAATCCATCTCAAAAGATTAGGCGGAAACCCTAAAAGGTCAAGTTTTTGTGCTAGAAGGGAGTGGTTTACAGAGCCGAATGCTTTACTGAAATCAGTGTAGATAACATCCGTCTGAAAGTTACTTTGGAAGCCTTTAATGATAAAAGAGGTAAACTCTAATAAATTTGTGGTTGTTGATCGTCGCTTTATAAATCCGTGCTGAGATGGAGATATAAGTGATTTGCAGGGATGTTGCAAGTGCAGAGTTGAAATTTGTTCAAACATTTTAGGAACAGCGGATAACTTAGATATACCTCTATAATTATTAGCATCAGACTTGCTACCTTTCTTATGGAGATGAATAATAAAAGATTCCTTCCAGATCGGGGGAAGCATGAAGAATTAATGGATAGGGTGAATAGTTTAAGCAGGGGTCCACACAGAGCGTCGGCACAGTACCTGAGTACACAGCCGGGAACTAGAGCTGGGAAAAATTCGATTTTCGCAGAATCGATTTTTTTCGATCTTTTAGCCAAAAAAATCGATTTAAATCGATTAAATCGAAAAAAAACCACATTTTTTGGTTAGAGATCGTTGTTTGTTTTTATTGCTCCAGAACCCACTGGTTCCTGCCTGCAAATAACAATTTATTTACATTGCTTGCCTTTAAGGAGGCTCGCCTATCTGATATAAGTATTCCAGCTCGGCTGAACATCCTCTCAGACTCCGTTGAACATGCTGGAATGCAAATGTATTGCAAGGCGCAGTCTTAGTTTTTCCATTTCAGTTGCGTGGTTCTAAAATAAATATAAAATTGATTATTCAAATAAAATAAAAATCTGTAAGACAAACCTTCCAATATTCAAGGGGACTGATCTCTGGAACAGCGTGGGGTTTTTCCAAATATTGGCGAAGCGCTATTATGGCGTCAGATTTTGAGGTCTTAGCTTTGTTGGCAATCTTTTCCTTCATAAAAGAAAAGAGTGCTGGCTGCTGTCGGGAATCATGTGTTGGCTCTTTCGAGTCCGGAGTAGAAGTCATATTTTTGCAGAATCCAGCGATTTCCGTTTGAAGCATCTCAACGGTCATGTCTGCTGTACTAGTGCTCCGGAAACCTTCTTTTTTGACACGTGGATCCAAAATCGTTGCAATCTTAGGAACGGTTCTGGTTTCGTAGACAAACAGCCGGCGGTTAATCCCATCCAGCAGATGGTGACAAGTTGCAAGTGACAAGTTGCAAGTGACAAGTACCTTTCAACTGCAAAAACACGTCCATTCTACTCCCTTCCTACCGGATTACCCACTCAGATTCTACACAAAGAAAATGCAAAAATATTGTATAATTATGCTTTTAAAATTACATTTTATTCTTACCCTTTTGCTTTACTCAAGTTTGCGCTAAATTGTGGCAAATTGGTGATGGAATTTTTTTCACGACAAACATCGATTCCCAAAAAAAGAATCGATGTTTACCCCAAAACCAAAGAATCGATTAAATCGATGTTTGAATCGATTTTTTCCCAGCTCTACCGGGAACTCCGTCAGGACCTGGTGAAAACACCGGCTTAACTAGTCGAAGATCATGAAACAGTGAACTTTCATTTAACAAGGGGCTGAAAATGCCATTCGAACTTGGCAAACTGCATGGATACGGCTGACCAGAGTAGCAGTCATGGGAATAGGTTGTTTTGGAAAAATTGTGCAAAAAGATCGGTAATTGCCTGGTTATTGTGTGCCGTCATATTTAGAAATGATAGCGAGAATGGATGTGCGGACGTTCTACGCTTAGTATGTACGAAGCTGTAAAACTGTTTAGGGTCCTGTGAAAAGCGTATCCTGCATCGAAATAGGTAATTTTTATAGCATTGAGCATTAAGAACGGAGAAATTTGACCGAGCTAATACATAGCGAGAGAGAGAAGTCGGAGAGCCAACTTCTTGATATGCATTGGGATATTACACTTGAAGATGCAGCATTGTCCTCAAGTCCACATAAAATTCCGACACTTTTCGCAATTATTATAGCCACGTGCAGTCCAGCAAAGCCAACTCAATTGTGGCATAAACATCTGTTGAAAATTACCATTGCTATCAATGCACGCATGTATTGACGCACATATGTATGTATATTTACATGTATGAGTGAGAGACGTATCGAAGCAACGTTTACCCATCTCCTCTTTACTTTAGTTTTCTTATTTGGTCACCATCTGCCTGCGAGCAGAACCTCTCATCAGTTACAAATAAACATTGCAAATGAAAGAACGCAGCGGCTACTTTTTCTATTAAAATATAATTTTCACGGCGGAGTTGTGGAGTGTGGCATCTGGTGAAGCATCTGGTGACGCCACAGGATCGGTAATGATCACGCTATGTGTGAAAACCTCACAATGGGGATACATCAAGAACTGCAAAACGTCGGCTGAGGCATGGAAGAAATTAAAAGATGTCCATAAACCAAATGGACCAGTACGAAATGTTCAACTGTACAAGAAATTGCTAAGCACCGCATGGAGCAGAGGCAAAGCATTTCAAGCTACATAAACGAATTCGTGCATATTCTCGATGGCCTTGGGTCGGTAGGAATCGACCTAAATGATGAACTGCGCACTATTGTTTTGTTGTCGAGCCTTTCAGAACATTATGAAAATGTTGTAGTCGCCATAGAGACGCGCGACAGTCTCCCATTTTTTGACGTTCTATGTATAAAACTGAAGGAAGAAGGCGAGAGAAAAGGGAATGCAGAAGAACAAAAGGAATGCGCAAAAGCATTTACTGCGACTCAGAAGACGGCCACGGAAAAAACTCAAAAGAAGAGAAACCCAACCATTTTATGTTTCAAGTGTGATGAGCACGGGCATATAAGGGCTCAGTGTAAGAAAGAGAGCTCATACGAAGGAAAATCAGCAAAAGGAGAGAACAAGCAGTGCAGCCTATTAAATGCGATGGACGCAGATAATTTGAAAAACAGTATGTGGTGTTTGGACAGTGCACTATGGGTAATTTGACCACTTTTCCTGGCCAAAACCCATTTTTGAAAATATGTTATTTTAATAAATTTATAGCCCTCATATATCCGAATAACATTTGTCTTCAATGTTACGCAAACCAAAAGTTAACAGTGCGCTCCACTGTTAAGTTAACAGCTGTCAAAGTCAGCTGTTTGCAATCGATAGGCGAATTTGGTCGGAAAAATTTTGTTTTTATTGCAGTAAAAAGTGCGAAAAAGTTATAAATTCATCAATTTAAGTGCTTTCTTTACAATGGGTTCGATTCAGACAGGTATGTAAAATATGTTTATGAGTTTGAACTGTAAAAATTGCCCTCATTATTATGTTTAAAGGTTCATTTTTTAACAAGTATAAATTTGTAACAAAAATTTGTCTTTGAAGAGGCGTACAAAAAAAGTGCCCACGCGCGCCACCATACGACTTAGTGCATCTTGTAGAAAATTCAATTCTTGTTCAAATGTATATAATTTTAATCTGCCCCGGGGTGCGTCTTCTCTGCAATCTTGATTTTTAGACCAAAACATAAGGATTTCAAACGCAGAGTTGTTCGCCGTGTGGCACGAAGCGAGTACGAAAACAGAAAGGGAGGACGCCATTTTGAATTTGCTGAAACTCGCTTGTTCTGAGGACGAGCTAGCGAGAAAAACCAGAAACATTTGCTACAAAATATCAAAAAAATGGAACAAATGCCGCAGAAGCCTAAAGCGCTTTGAAATTATGTATGATGATTGGCTGAACTCTTTTACTATCGTGCAAAATGCACAAAAATTGGGACCTGTTGGGCGGCCACCATTGCCGTATATGCTTAAAAGTGATAGAACGCAACGAAAGGAAGCTACAGATCTTGCAGTATCTAAAAAACGAAATGTCAAACTTTTGATTCAGGCAGCAAGCGCTTCTGCGCGAAACCGCGGACAAGTTGACCTTGCGTATGTTTTAAAGCTTTTGGCTATATGCCCAGAAAAGGCCAAATCGATTCGCAAGACTTTAAGCCAGCCAGTAGCAATACAATCAAAAATTTCTGCTAACGAGGCACTAGCACTTATTTTAGACCAAGGCTTGACAAAGCAGCAATATTATGCGATAAGGGAACAAACAAAAAACATATATCCACTTTACCAAAAAGTTGCAGATCAGAAACGAGAGTGCCGACCAGATGGCATAACAGTAACAGAAACAAAAGCAGACGTGCCTCTACAAAGTTTGCTTGAACACACAGCTGCGCGAATCGTATGCCTACAAGAAGAGGTTGTTTTAGGCGCAATGGAAAAGCAAGGCACTAATTTGTTGATGGCGGATCTTATCTTGAGTTATGGATTTGATGGAAGCACTGGCCAATCAAATTATAACCAGCAATATTCTGGAGGGACTGCATTGAATAGCGATTCCAGCATATTTGCCACAACAGTAACGCCTTTGAGATGCGTTGATGCATCCAGCAACATATTGTGGAACAATAGGACACCGCAGTCGATTCGTTTTTGCCGCCCCTTAAAGTTGGCTTTTATGAAAGAGTCGAAAGACGCAATCATAAAAGAAAATGAAGACCTAAAGAACGCGACTTTAAACTTGCGACCGTGCAAAATAATGTTAAGCAATGGGAAAGCCATCTATATTAAGTTCCGACTATACTTAACTGTTATAGATGGCAAAGTGCTGAACGCATTGACAGGTACCAAGTCAACCCAGGCATGTCCGATTTGTGGAGCTAATCCAAAGGATTTTTTAAATAATAAGAATTTCAAATGCCAAAAGTTTCTGCCAGTACAGAGTAATTTAAGCTACGGATTGAGTCCATTGCACTGCTGGATTCGATTATTTGAATTTATTTTGCACGCAGGCTACAAGTGCACCGTAAGAAAATGGAGGATATCGAATCAAGATGATAAAAGAGTTGTACTTGAAAGAAAAACAATGATTCAAGGCTTGTTTTGGAAGAAGCTGTCTCTAATCGTCGATCAACCAAAAGTTGGTGGATTTGGCAGCACAAATAATGGCAATACCGCTCGACGTGCCTTTACTGACCCAAAAATCTTCGCAGAAATCACTGGTATTGACGTTAAGCTGATCACAAACCTAAGGACAATCTTGATATGTCTCTCAAGTCAGTTGCCATTAAATGTGGCCAAGTTTCAAACGTTTTGTTTTAATACTGCGGAGACTATTATTGACCTATATCCTTGGTTACCAATGACTGCGACAGTTCACAAAATATTGGTTCATTCAAGTGATATAATAGAAAACACGATTCTTCCTGTGGGATATTTTGCAGAGGAGGGTGCAGAGTGTCGAAACAAAATTTATAAGTCTGATCGACTTCATCATGCTAGAAAATGCAGCCGGAAAGAAAACTTCACGGACGTGTTCCATAGGGCAATCGATACCTCAGATCCAGTTATCTCATCAGTTAACCTTAATAGGCGCATACAAATTTAAAAACAAAAGTCCCTCCCAACTGACGTCTTAGATCTTTTGTCAAGTGAGCTCAATAGTTCAGGCAGAGTTCAAGCGGATCGGATTATTTTCGATGAGCTGGCTGAAGATCAATTTGAATTTTCATGGATGATGGAGCTCGAAAACGAACTCCATGAGGATTAACGAAAGGTGTGGTAGTAAATATATTACATATTTACAATAAAATGTTAATTCTTTTATATTACAGGTCTCCCAATTAAAATGTGTATGGAAAAGCTATCTGTAATAATAGTTTTTAAATATTTTGTATTATTTTTAAGGCGTACCACGCCCCCTTGAATAAAATACAATATCCTCAACATTCTCCTATCATAGTTGTTTTTTAGATTTCGAGCAAAAAAATAAAAATATAATTTTTTTATTAAAAAAAAGGAGTTGCCACGCCCATTTTTTCAAGACACCTTCATTTTGCTAATATAAACTCATATCAAAAACAAAACAAAAAAATATTGTTTCGTTTGGAAGTTATTAATTATTGCCACAAAAAGTGGTCAAATTACCCATAGTGCAGTGGTGCGACAAGCCACATGTGCTGTGATAAGCAGTTATTCACAAAGCTAGACAAACACACAGAAATGATTGGTCTGGCTGACTCCGGTTTTCTAAAAGCTGAAGGGAAAGGAGAGATTCAGCTGAAGACAGAGATATGTATGCTGTTGTTAAAATATGTTGTAGTGAACCCATGCATATACATATGTAACACTCTGTTATATATATAAATACATATATAAGCGCGTACAAATACGCAGTGACATAGACACATATGTTTATGTTACACATTCCTTTTGCACAGCAACGATCTGCGACTTGAACGTAGATCGGTCAGCTACCAAAACTGCTGATCAGGCATTTACTCAAACTCAGGCAGAACCCAAACGCCCCAACACTGAGGTCTCCCTCTTAAAAGCCCCTTAATGCTGATCATGCATTTCCATTAGACTCAGGCAGAGACCACGCGCACTAATACTAATGCGGTGGTACTCGTTTCATATAATGCATGGGAGAAATCTCGCTCTCCGTTATACATAAGAACAATTTTACCCTAGGATAAGAACCAGAAAAGATTCAATAAACATTCTCAATAAAACCATCAGGCATTTAGCCAAACGCAGGCAGAACCCAAACGCCCTAACAGTAAGGCGATGGGTCTTCCTCTCAACAAGCTACTTAGTGCTGATCAAGCATTTCCATTAGACTGAGGCAGAGACCACTAATACTTATGCGGTACTCTGTCAATATGATGCGTGGGAGAACTCTCGATCTCCGTCATACATAAGAACAATTGTACCCTAGGCTAAGAAAAAAAAATAAATTCTATAAATATTCTGAATTAAGCAACCAATCTGAGCGGTCTTGTTTCGCTAGGTAATTTCTAACTTAAAAATACTCACACAAACCAATTTTTAAAACAAATCATAAATGTATGTAAATTTGAAATTGTAGCTTATAGCATTTGTAGCAGTGAAATCACATGAGTCTGGAAACAATTTGGTTGCTGTAGCTATTATAGTCTCTGAGAACTAGGCGCTCATCAAGACGGACGGACGGACAGACAGACATGATCAAGAAAATATATACTTTATGGGGTCGGACGTTTCGTTCTCTGCATTATACACATACCCTTAACTTGGTTTTATACAAATTTTTTGTAAACCAACCTTATAAAAATCGTTTGTGCAACAACAAATAGCTCTGGCAGCTCCGAACAGCTCTGGACTGAAAACATAATTTATTGAAATAGCTTCGAATTGAATTCAAGCAGGTGGCTGACATAACACGTGCTAATTAAGCTTGGTAAGCCTTGGTGTAAATTTTATTATAACAAAACTTTGAGGTTAATATCAACCAAAATTTGTATTTTGATTTTCAAAGTTGCGTACGTTTGCGACTGTAAATATAAATTTTTTCATAAGCAATGCTTTTACCTTTTCAACACGCAAATAAATTTTTGATACATAAAAAAACTGAAAAAAGTAAGCGATACATAAATAAAACGAGAAGGAACGTGTGAGTTGCTTCTGGACGCGACTCTACTTTTATACCCGTACTCAGTCAGTATAAAATTTTGTGAGAATTTTAAAATATTTTACATTTTAAATTTTTTGCTACATCTGCTATCTAAAATGTATAATTTACATTGTGTATGTAATGCAGATTCTACATCTTCTCCGCAACGGTCGCGCACTGCACAGCGCAGAGTGTGTGCGAGCGAGAAAGAAAATAAGTACCGTCAGCATCGCCAGAAGAGGTGGGGGAAGCAACTGCAAATTAATTTCTGACTCAGATTCGGCAATCTAGTAGATATAGTCATTCTCATTCTCGATCACAAGAGTCTCGAATCAAAATAAAGTTGCTCTAGCTCGTATAGTCTCTGAGAACTAAGCGACAAACAAGGCGGACAGACGGACGGACGAACGGACGGACGGACAGACAGACATGGCTTTATCGACTCGGCTATTGATGCTGATCAAGAATATATATACTTTATAGGGTCGGAAACGTTTCCTTCTCTGCGTTACACACCTTCACTTTTACCACAAA
>JAWNNB010000215.1:0-40835 GCA_035043285.1 Drosophila subsilvestris
CAAGCCCTCACAAGCCTTATTAGTATTGCTGTTCCGGCCCGCCCGACTAGGCATTACTTTCCTCATTTTTGCACTTCGTGGACTTAATTGGGATCCTTCTAGACATCTTCCCTCTTATGAGAGCAGAATGCGTCTTTTCGTAGCCTTTGCCGTAACTATAATACTTATTTTCATCTGTTTTCCTTTGACACTAGACCATTAAATCCTTGTTAACGAATAATTTAATTTTAAGCTATTCTTAACTTTTTACAATATCGGTGATACCCTGACCACAACTTGGCTGTGAGTTGGACCATAGCGGCCGCTTGGTCCAATAAATCAGTCCCATCGGGTCAGGATAATAGCCATAGTCAATGTTTTTCGTATTCATGTAATTTCGTTCTATCATTAGTTTAACGCCCATAGTTGAACCTTATAAAATAAACAATAAACAACAATAAATATTTACGAGTGTATAGGTATTTATAAAGGACTGTCTGCCCTGCTCGTTATTTGAAATTTAACTTACCAGCTGATCGTGCCAGAGCTTGCCAAAGTTGAGTGGTAGCTGCGTCTGTTGTGTGATCCGAGCTCACACTATCGGGACTCTTTCTATCATTGATTGACGATGTTATGTCCATTTCTAGTTTATGAGAGTCAGAACTGTCACCAGAATCTAATAAGGAACTGCTATTTGTTTTTATTATTGGTGTAAGTTTATAATCTGACCCACCACGTTGGGTAATGGTAATACTGTAGTTTTGAAGATCCTCTTCACTTCTATGTGACTGTATTGGAGTTTGGCAAAAATTATGTATTGGGATGGAATTTCTTTGATTCGAATAATCATTCCTTTTCTTTTTAACGGAAAGGTCAATTTCAACTCCGTCATAAAAATCATTTTTTTTTGATGGACGTTTTGATTTTATCACAGAATTTTTAATACTTGTATCAATTACAGCAGCATTACGTGGAGATTGAGGATTCGAGCACGGAGGTGAAATTACAATTTTTTTACTTATATCCATAAGAACTGCTGCAGTCTCCAGTTGCTGTTGCAAGCTTTGAAATTGTTCAATATCAGAATCTTTATGAAATGCTGAATTGAATCGTTCATGTATCGGCCCAGACATACATTGCGTTTTAATCTCATCATTTTCCATATTGGTGGATTGAAAAAGACTTGGATTCAATGTTTGGGCTTGAAAATCTAGGTTTCTACTCTCAAAATTTCGATCAAAAGCAGTTTGAAAAGTGGAATCTACTTTTTTTTTTTCGTACTTAAGTTGAGAAAAAGTACTTAGCTCAGTCAGGGCCTTAGCTGCTATTTCCTCCGACGAAGACTTTAAAACTGTATCAAGCTGTATTTCCAAATCATTTGTGTCCTGGTAAAAATAGAAATGCGTTTGTCAAACTAAGATTAAATAAATAATTATATACAGTAGGGTTGAGCTTATTTATATGGAAAAAAAAGTGTCGGAATCTAAAGTCTCAGGGTCTAAAAATGTGCTTAGATTGACTAATGCAAAGCTTTTCAGCTAATATTTTCAATTTCTAGCTATAGTTTTCCTCATTTTCAAGCACAAGATAGACACTACTTATTAAATTCAATTACTCTGCTTCCATTTCTAAGAAGCACGTCTTTATTTGATGAAATTCTTTCAATGAAATAAGAAGAAGAAATTTAACGTAAAGTCTGTTAGTTTATTGTTGATAAGAAGCTAGAGAAAGCAAAAAAAAAAGTGCAAATGACGAAAAGTTCAAAAGTGATGCGTTGTTCTGGTTTCTTATTTTTTGCTCTATAAAAGCTTCTTTTTTGTTGTTGTTATTATTGCCTATTTGTTAAGAATGAAATTATTAATATTTTCTATTTTTTGTTTGTTTTATTCGTTAAGCTGTTATGGGCAAAGAAAGTCAGTGGTTAAGAGTATATACTCACTGTTGCTCCCCACTGTATATGTAAGCGAGCTTATGATTTTTGTCGAATTTAAGTAACATATTTTAACAGATCTGTCATATAAATCTACAATGTAGATTCAACATCTCCTCCGCCATAGGTCGCAAGCTGCACGAGTCAGTGGTTTGTTTGAATGCAGCGCTGGAAGGGGGTAGCTTAGCCACTGATAGTTTGTTCATTATGGCCATAAAATGTATCCGATCTGAACAAGATCTGGTCATTCTCTACGATACGGCGTTGTCGGTTTTGTGAAAAGCACTGGTTTTTGTTCTTTGTGAAGGCGGAAGCGGGGGTGCCGAAATTTTGAAATACTCTTGCAGCAGTGTCATATCACATGAGTCTGGAAACAATATTTGGTTTCTCTAGCTCTGATAGTCTCTGAGATTTAGGCGTAAAACAAGACGGACAGAAGAACAGACAGACATGGCCATATCGACTCGGCTATTGATGCTGATCAAGAATGCGTGTGCCTTTCTTCCACACATAGAATCTTAAAACAATTTCAAACAAAATTCCATACTAAGTTTTTCTATTTCATTGTCATATAACTGATGAGTAATATAATGATAAAGGTGCAGTATTTTTTTCTTTCAAAATTTTGACTTTAAAAACTTAGGAAAAGTCGAGGAAAAATTTTAGCATGTGTCCTTATACATATTTATGTATTTATGCAATAATTAGGCGTCGTTTAAAGTAGTTTTTATAAAAACCTATGGGAAAAACAGCTGAGCTAAAATTAGTTGACCGTTGCACATTGGGACAAAAATGTCATTAGGCATGTGTAAAGCCTCAAATCTAAACATCTAAAAGTTGGTTTGGTACAAAGCAGGAAAAATGGTGTCGGGTAGTTTAATGAACGTAACAAGAGAATTGGCGGTCTCTTCGAAACGTATTCATAAGATATATATATTTTTTTGTTCCGAAACATTACAGAAAATGCCTTTTTGTTTTGGCTCTGAATAGGTTCAGGGCATTATTGAAGATTTCCGTCAACAACGCTTAGTAACACACATAATTTTTTGTTGCTAATTGAAGTCAAAGTAGATAATGATGATTTTCTTTGTGAAAATTTTTAAACATTTTCAGTTGAGCGGCACTGTATATTGAGTCAGTCAAGAAGATAGTTTCAAGTAGTGCCACGGCCTTTGCCCCGGCTTCAAACGTTACCTATCTTGAAAAAAAAAACCTCATTTAAAACCAACCGAAAGAGCCTTATAAAAGCCTTTAATCAAAAAATGAACTTATCTTAATTATGATTAGGATTCCAACTTACTAGCTTTAGAGTTTCGGATACAGCTAAAAATTCTTTTAAGGCGTTGTGGGAATTATGTGCCATAGAACGAAATTTTCCAAAACAATCCAATTTGGCTCGGCATTCACGACAAACTACGTTCGGAAACCCATCATTAGGCATTGGCTGCAATAATACAATTTATTATAATATAATATATAATTATTTGTATGGTAAAATATTTACTAATTTTGAATTAAGTTGCTGAAATCAATATATTTTTTTCTCGCAATCACGCGAAGCACAAACATACTGCTTGTAATTGTTATATGTAAAAATGTAGGATAGCTTCGGTATACAATCAAAACAAACAATATTTGATTGTTTAACTTTTTTAATTTTTTAATAACCAGACAGATCCCGTTGAATTTGTTTCTTGGTGTTTTTTAAGGTTCTAAGTACTAGTATTTCTACATATTGTTACATTTTTATAATTCGTATTTCAGGATTGAGGAATAGAAAATATAGAATTGCTTTAAAATTATTTGAGACTTTATTTAGAAGGAATTTAGGTCCTTTTAGAACACCTCTGAAATAAGACTGACTATTCCAAGTAAATTCGGAATGAAATCCCAATCCTTGGTCAGTTTTTTTTTTTGTTTTGTCTGGACGTTGATATGTAATGACTGCACCATCAAGTGGCCCATGCGACACCAAGCCGAAGCCTGTTACGCGTGGAACCCAGGCTAGAAGCGCAGCCCCTCCTCCCATCCAACCGACCGGGGGCGCTGACGCATGACGCGCGTGTTACCGAACCGATCGCGAACATGCAGGAAAGATAGGGGTTAGACTAATATTCGAGGAAAATTAGAGCTAAACACAACTAAAGAGCTAAACATGCAAAGATAGCTAAGAAACAGTACTAATTACGGGAAAGGTATGTTAATATTAGTGATTTAAGAGAGGAAGGGAATTAGTGGTGGATATTATAAGGTAGAGAGAATTATAGTCCGAGCATAAGACCCTAAACGGTTCATGCAAGGAATAATTTGATCTACAAGGTGGAAGGAACAAAGGAGTAAAGTTTCTAGTAACAGGAATCGTAAATTTTATGCGGCTCAACAAGTCAGGGCTATCTACGTCACCCTTGATCAGGTTGTGCATAAAAATCACAGGTTGAAAGGTTTATTAAAAGCTATCTACGAGGGTAAGATGGCAGTCTCACACCTGCATCCCAGTTAACACCACGCAGAGCTTAACGTTTTTCTGGACGGATTCTATACGGTCCTGGTGTACTTTGTACTGGGGACACCATACACAAGAGCCGTACTCTAAAATCGGACGAACAAGCGGGATATAGAGAGTCTTCGTTATGTAGGGATCGTCAAACTCCTTTGACCACCTTTTTATAAAACCAAGCACGCCCATGGCCTTATTTACCATGGTGGAAATGTGTTCAGAAAACTTTAACTTGGGGTCTAGCTTAACACAAAGATCATCAACCAATGTAATTCTCTCAAGAGAACCACCGCAGACGGTGTAAGGAGCCAACATGGGGCTGGAGCGATGAAATGTCATAACTTTGCATTTCGAGGCATTTAGGTGTAACAAATTTGCACAACACCATGAAAGTTATTGAGATCGGATTGCAAGCGAGAGTGAAATGAAATGTCCTTGTACTGGACACAGAGTTTAACATCATCCGCATACATGAGTACTTGAGAATCTGTTAGTACCAGAGCTCGCAAATAAAAGTCGACCGTTTGTTGTTGTCCGAAAATAACTGTTATTTCAGAACCTTTTAGCAAAAAAAGGCAGAGTCCATCGGCTCTCAAAAACATCGGTCTTTGCTCAACCAAAAACCGGTTTTTGCTTCCTTTTGCTCTGCTCATTCGCAGACCGTTTTGTCGCGAGCGAAGAAAATAAAGTCTTGTGCGTTTGTATGCAGCTGCAGACACTACAAAAACAAAATAAGGACAAATAAGGTTTACGCTGAGCACTTCATTTTTATGCTCTTCTGGTGACTTTATGTAACGCCAGTCGGAAATACCTCTATAATTATTAGCATCAGACTTGCTACCTTTCTTATTGAGAGGAATAATAAAAGATTCCTTCCAGATCGGGGGGAAGTATGAAGAATTAATGGATAGGGTGAATAGTTTAAGCAGGGGTCCACACAGAGCGTCGGCACAGTATCTGAGTACACAGCCGAGGAACTCCGTCAGGACGTGGTGAAAACACCGCATTCTGGTAGGTAACTAAAAGAGAGGAAGTTAGTTTTTGGATGGGTAGAAGTAGAGCGGGAAGATGAGTTGGAAGAGTTATGGGGGGCCTATTCTTCTTCTTAGCCTTGTATTCTTTCACCACCAAATGCTCCGGCTAAAATTTGGCCGAGCAAATGGTGGGGAAATGAGTCGAGGAGACGCTTATTGTGAAGGAAGCTATCTCCCTGGCATAAGAGAAATTAAACTTCTCCACCTTTAAGCCATCGGCTTTTATTTTGCTTTGAATAAAAGCAGTTACATCGTAATATGTAAGGTCAGGGGCAAGCCGTGATACAAAAACTTGCCGCTTTGGTGGGACTTCCATCAGTGGTTTTGGCACCACATTTCTGGTACCTGTGTTGGACACGGACGCTACAGACATTTCTAAGTACATACTCTCCGAAGTGACGCCTTCGGGTCCCGAATCTACAAACGTGATCAACTGCTGCACTGACGGAGTGGTCGGAGTTAGTTTTTCAGATGCCAGCGGACGAAAGGCAGTCGGCACTTGCAAGTCCCGCGGAGTGGACTTCTTGCTCCTCGGAGACTCAGCCAGCAGCTGCAAACTGCTGAACTGAGTGTCCATGGCCAAGAGCCGATCATATTGCTGTTTAAAGCCCGATCAGCTCTTTGAAGCCACTCCGCGTCTGCCTCATGAACGAACGCATGTCGTTCTCCAGAGCACGGCATTCCTCACAACTATAGTGCAGGCCATTGTTTTGGGAAATGGCATCTCCTACACGGCCCGTGATCCCTACACATTTTGCGTGCACTACGCTTTCGGAAAGCCAGCAAGGGATATTGGGCTGGTAATGGGTAATCTGCTTCTTGCATTTTCTTTTGGCACAGACAACAGAAAAATCCATAATGTTGGCTTTTAATTTTTTTATCGAGAAAAAAAGTTCAAAACAAATAGCAATCAGACCAATGTGCACAGCAAATGCTTAAAGCTATGCTTAAAGCAAAAACGGAAAAAACTGAGATGAGAGAGGAAGGTTGCAGCAACATCTTATAACTGAGAGCGCTACGAACAGAAAGAGCGAGAGAGAAAGAACAGTTATTGGGATTTAGGTGTTAGAAAGAGAGTGATAGAAGGTAATAACTACGACAAAGAGCAGCTAAATGTAATGAGAGGGCGTACTTACTAAAAGAAACAACACAAACACACGATTAACCGACGTACAAAAATTAATTAAATAGGTTGTGTTTGTACACAATTATTAGGAATGCACTCGCGGTTAAAGATTGATTTTAAGTTAAAGATAGTCAGGGAGTTAATTTTAAAATAAAACACCGGCTGTTTTTGCGGAGCGCAAAACAAAAACACGTCTGGTCACTACGAAAGAGAACGAAAGATCTAGCTATTTTATACACTGCCCTCAGCCTAAGCCTAACTCTCCTTCATAGTAGGCGCTCAGTCACTGGAGATGTTTAACTTCTAACTTCGCTCATGGACTCATTGTTTGTATTCGACACAACACATTGATTCGTTTGATTATCGTATATGTATCAGGGGTGCCACAGAAATCGCATGTGAAATGGGAATTCGCGCAGAGGATTCCGAGCCATTTCATTTTTCTTATCATTTTCACAAACCAAACTCGAAGTAAGGCTAGAGCTGACTCCGTTTAAGATTCAATTCAAATAGGGTTCATTTTGCAATTTTATTAATTTTATCATATGAAAACAATGGATTCTTAATGTTGTTCCTATATGTACATAGGTATGTATTTATATTTATTTATTCTTATAGGTTTGTATATACATATCGACATTATATATTTTATTATCTATACATATAAAAGAAAACCGTGTTAGTTACACTATTTATAACTCAAGAACGACTGTACCGATATGGCTGAAAATTGGTGGGTATGTAGCTTAGAACCAGGAGACCAGAATAGGATACTGTAAACGTCAGTCACTATAAAACGTGGTATACCAAAAAAGAATCACACTTGGAATAACAAAACGAAAATGATAGCTATGTAATGGACGTATGGATAACAAATTTAATTTTTGTTAGAAATCAATATTAAACGAGAAAGAACGTGAGTCGCTTCTAGTGGTGACTCTACTTTTATACCCGTACTCAGTCAGTATATAAACTTGTGAGGTTATAATTGAAATTTTAAAAAATTTAAAATTTTTACATTTTACATTGTTTTGCTACATTTGTTAACTACATCTACATGTAAAATGTAGATAACACATCTAGAAAAAATATTCTACATCTACCATTTAGATTCTACATCTCCTCCGCTAGGGGTTGCTCGCGCTTTGCACAGGGCAGAGTGTGTGCGAGCGAGACAGAGAATGAATAGCGTCAGCAGCGCCAGAGGAGGTGGGGGAAGCAACTGAAAATTAATTTCTTCATTCTGGCTATAATAATAATAATAAGATCCGATCTGACTCAGATTCGGCAGTCTGATAGATATGGTCATTCTTTACGATGCTGCGTTTTTAGTTTTATCGTATCTTTAAAATTGTGGATGCCACAGATTTTTGTTCTTTGTGGAGGCGGAAGGGGGCGGGGCGAAATTTTGAAATACACTTGTAACAGTGTGATATCACACGAGTCTGGAAACAAAATTTCGTTGCTCTAGCTTTATAGTATCTGAGATCCAGGCGCTCATCGGGACGGACAGACAGACGGACGGACGGACAGACATGGCTCTATCGACTCGGCTATTGATACTGATCAAGAATATATATACTTGATGGGGTCGGAAAATTTTCCTTCTCTGCGTTACACATCCACTTTTACCACAAAAACAGTATACCCTTAACTCTTTTTGAGTACAGGTATAAAAGTGAAGTGAATTATAAAACGCGGTAAAACAAAAACGTATAAGACTTGGAATAACAAAACGCATCTCGAACAGCTAAGTAATTATACCCGTACTCAAAAAGAGTTAGGGGTATACTGTATTTGTGGTAAAAGTCGATGTGTGTAACGCAGAAGAAGGAAAATTTTCCGACCCCATAAAGTATATATATTCTTGATCAGCATCAATAGCCGAGTCTCTGTCTGTCCGTCTTGATGAGCGCCTCGTTCTCAGAGACTATAGAAGCTAGAGCAACGAAATTTTTTTTCCAGACTCATGTGATATCACACTGTTACAAGTGTATTTCAAAATTTCGCCCCGCCCCCTTCCGCCTTCACAAAAGACGAAAATCTGTGGCATCCACAATTTTGAAGATACGATAAAACTAAAAACGCAGTATCGTAGAGAATGACCATATCTATCAGATTGCCGAATCTGAACCAGATCGGATCATTATTATAGCCAGAATAAAGAAATTAATTTTCAGTTGCTTCCCACCTCCTCTGGCGCTGCTTACGCTATTCATTCTCTGTCTCGCTCGCACACACTCTGCCCTGTGCAATGCGCAACCCCTAGCGAAGGAGATGTAGAATCTAAATGGTAGATGTAGAATATTTGTTCTAGATGTATTATCTACATTTTACATGTAGATGTAGTTAACAAATGTAGCAAAAAAATGTAAAATGTAAAATTTAAAATTTTTTTAAAATTTCAATCATAAGCTCACAAGTTTATATACTGACTGAGTACGGGTATAAAAGTAGAGTCGCGACTAGAAGCGACTCACGTTCCTTCTCGTTTTTTCTATGAATGAATGGTTGAAAATTTGAATTTTGAAATACATTTTTGGGTGAATTGAATTTGAAGTCGCGAACAAGAAGAACAAGAAATTGCACGTGAACAGCGACGCGTTAGCATGGCTCGACTTCGTGCTCCTCAATCATATTGCGTCGACATGTACATATGTATGTCAAAATAGAAACGGAATGTTTAACTTTCATTAGGTTGAACAAAGCTAAACTACGTTCTGAGGAGTACCATATTCGCCACTTATTTCTAAAACGTTCAAAACACATTGCAACGTTTAGTGCTGCAATGCAGTGAAGTCCATAAAATATATTTGCAAATATGTCACGAAAGGCAGCGATATGGCAGTTTTTGGATAGCAATCCTCAAATACCAAAGATGAAATTTCACGATATCAAGTTGGTCGTTATGTGAACTGTAATGAAGCGATTTGGCGTATATTCAAATTCCCTATTCACGAAAGTCATCCTACTGTTGTGCATTTGGCGGTGCATCTGGAGAATGGTCAACGAGTATATTTCACGGCTTCGAATTCTATGCAACGTGCTGAAACACCTCCAGCAACTACATTGACCAGTTTTTTTGCGATCTGCCAAAGCGATCCATGTGCACGAACTTTTATTTACTAGGAGATGACACGTTATTATACTTCGAATGCTTCATCGAAGAATTTTTAAAGACGGAAGCAAGGCGATGCGGTACCTGGGTATTCGGATGTGCGTTCTACTGATGCTCTTGGTCGTATGTGCATATACAGTTCATCCAAAGAATGATGAATGTTTCTATTTGCGGTTGTTGCTGGTAAATGTACGCGGGCCAACGTCATTTGAGACAATACTGACTTTTAATGGTGTGATATTCCCAAAATATCGTGCTGCATGTGAAGAACTGAACTTATTAGAAAACGATACCCATTGGGATACGACAATAGCTGAAGCCATTTTCTCTGCATCTCCAAGTCAGATACGCACATTATTCGCTATCATAATTTCGACATGCTTTCCATCAAACCCATGTAACCTGTGGCACAAATAAAAGAATAATATGTCAGAAGATATTTTACCTCAAGTTCGTGTCAGTTCCAGAAATCACGATATTGAGATGAATGGAGGAGATACATAATCGTGCTTTACTCTTGATCGAAGATGTGTGTAACCCTCATGTGCGGTAGTTTATTAATCAGGTTAGGAATGCCAGCGCCAAATCGTGAATTAATCGAGAATTGGAACGGGAACGTGAATATGATCACCAGGAATTATATTTAGTAGTTCAAACGAATGTACCCCTGTTGAATTCCCAACAAAAGGAAGTTTATGATACTTTGATGAAAGCAATCGATGATGAAAATGGTGGTTTATATTTCCTATACATTCCTCATGTCAGTAGTTTTAGCCACTGTTCGTGCGAGATCCAACATAGCGGTTGCAGTTGCTTCTTGTGGAATAGCAGCCACATAGTTAGAAGGATGCCGTACGGCTCAGCATTAAAATTACCGTTAAATCTTCAAACTATTGAAGAACCAACGTGTAATATTGCAAAACACTCAGCAATGTCCAAAGTTTTATCGGCATCGAAAATCATCGTCTGGGACGAATGCACAATGGCTCATAAACGTGCATTAGAAGCACTTAACCGAACATTGAAAGATTTACAAAATGACTCGAGATGTTTTGGAGGAGCAATGATTTTACTGTCTGGCGATTTCCGCCAAACACTGCCAGTAATTGCAAGATCTACGGCTGCCGACGAAATACACGCTTGCCTCAAATCGTCGAATCTATGGCGCTATGTGAAGAAACTGCAGCTAACAAGAAACATGAGAGTTACATTGCTTAATGATACATCTGCTGAAGATTTCTCGGAGCAATTGCTGACTATCGGTAATGGTCAAGTACCTGTCGATGAATCGAGCGGATTGATATCATTTCCAAATAATTTCTGTAATTTTGTCTCATCAAAAGACGAACTTATCAACAATGAATGTATTTCCATTGGAACATTGGAACAATGCATTCATTCAAATCTATTGACTGCGTCACAAATAAAGATGAAGCCACCAACTATCCAATCGAATTTTTAAACTCCCTGGATGTGCCTGGCTTACCACCGCACAATTTACGCCTAAAGGTTGGCTCCGTAGTAATCATGCTTCGAAACATAAACCAACCAAAACTGTGCAACGGTTTGATGGTTAGAAAATTGATGAACAATGTAATTTACGCGACGATACTGAAAGGAAAATTCAAAGGTGAGGAAGTTCTCATTCTGAGGTTCCCGATGATCCCAACCGATATGCCGTTTTAATTTAAAAGACTTCAATTTCCGATCCGCCTTGAATTTGCCATAACCATCAACAAATCACAAGGCCAATCGTTAAAAGTTTGTGGTTTGAATCTAGAACATCCATGTTTTTCCCATGGTCAATTATATGTGGCATGTTCATGGGTCGGAAAACATTTGGCGTTGTTTGTTTTTGCGCCTGATGATAAAAAAATAAAATTTGTATTACAAGGTATTTAAGTGAAGAGCAATCTATGTACTAAAATACAGAAATAATAATGAATGATTAATGTAGGTTCTTAATTTTAATTGTTGTAATTTTTCTTTTAAAAAAAAAAATTAACAAATAATAATAAGTTCCAAAATTTGCTAGTATTATATATTATAATAGATTTTATATTATATTATACATATATTAAACTAGCTGACTCGACAGACGTTGTACTGTGCTAACTATAAATAATCAAAATATATAGTATATAGACTACTCAACAAAATTAAACTTTTTATTTAGGCTGTGGCCCAAAATGATTTTACTGATAGATTTCAAGGTTTAAAATTTTTTGAACAACATTTTTTTTCTATAGTTTAGTTTTTTGTTAAAGAATTTTTTAAAATCTGGATTTTTTTTCCAGAGTTAGTGTTTTTATTTTCACATAACTTAAGTATCTTATTTCTGGTTGCATGTTATATACTATTCAGACTGGGGCTGCGTCATGCTTTTTTTGCGTCTTGCCGGAGACGCAGTTTTCTTTTATATACTTTAAGCATTTGGCCCTAGTGGTGGAAAAAAGTCGCCTCACTTTTGGATGCATGTGCGTCTATTCTAAATTTTCGATTGCTTTGCACTTAACAGCATTTTTATCATATTTGTACTTTTCTTAATTTTGCCGTCGTCTTCCATAATTCTGTTGCACAAAAATCAGCTATTCAGAAGACGCAACAATCTGCGTCTGCTAATGTGATCGCCTTTTCTGCTTCATTGCGTCTATTCCGATATCGATAGGAAACGCGCCCAGTGTAAAAAGGCTATTACATTGCAGTTCTAAAAAGCTGACAAATGCAGCTATAAATCAGACCCAGACACGTTGTAGCTGCAGCTTAAGGTCTGGAAGATATTAAGCTTTCAAATTCAAATTTGATAATTTTTTGCGGTATTTTTTCATGAAATGTTGACCCTAAAAACTCAGGAAAATATTTCATGGCTAACATTTTTTTTAGACAGACGCATTAATAAGGCGTCGTTTAAGGTATTGTTCATTAAAATCTATGGAGAAACGGTGGAGCTACAGTTAGTTAACCAAACCAAACAAATGAAAAAATGATAAAAAAATACCTTTTTGACGGTTAAGAACCCGACTTCCGAAATGTATTTAAAAAAAAAATTATTTTACTGTTTTTGTTGTTGTTTTTACTGCTTTTTTTTAGTATTTATTTATATATAGGTACTTTTTCTTTAATTTTTTTTAGTTTTATACATATGTGCTATGCTCGAATGCTCTTTATGGTTGACCACTTTGGTCACACTAGGCATCGGGCGGAATATACAGCACTTTCGGTCGACGGAAAATTTAGAGCGTCTGAGTACTAGGCTTACTTAATATTCACCTCTTCACTCGTTCTGCTTAATACTTTTTCGCCCTCCAGAGTGTGTCCAAACCTCTGAATCCTCTCCAGTGTGTGTCCAAACCTCTGAATCCTCTCCAGAAATTGTCGAAACCTCTGAATCCTCTCCAGAGTGTGTCGAAACCTCTGAATCCTCTCCAGAGTGTGTCGCAACCTCTGAATCCTTTCCAGAGTGTGTCCAAACCTCTGAATCCTCGCAAGAGTGTGTCCAAACCTCTGAATCCTCTCCAGAGTGTGTACAAACCTCTGAGTCCTCTCCAGAGTGTGTCCAAACCTCTGAATCTTCTCCTCGGAGCGTGTTCAAACCTCCGCAACGATCTTCTCCTCGGAGCGTGTCCAAACCTCCGCATCAATCTTCTCCTCGGAGCGTGGCCAAACCTCCGCCCACAATCTTCTCTTCGGAGCGTGTCCAAACCTCCGCAACGATCTTCTCCTCGTAGCGTGTCCAAACCTCCGCACCTCCGCACTCTTCTCGGAGTGTATCCTCCGCATCCCTAATCTCGCCGAGAAACCTACGCGCCACCCACGAAGCCTACCCGACGCAGCACGCAGCAAAAAGCCACGTGCGGCCGAGTAGCCAAATTCTGAAGGAAGACCCAGAAGGAAGACGAGTGACCACGATCCAGCATATAACCTAACTCTGTACCCTTAAGAACAAAAAAACAATTCTTTTGCTATAGTACTCCCGCTGGCCTTCTTGAACCGAGCAATCTCTTTTCAGCTACCACAGCCAGAAACCTAACAAATTTCTGTGAACCCAGCGCAGCGAGCATACCCCGGCCGAAGCGACGTCACAAATGGGCGTGGCAACGCCTTTTTTTAAATAAAAAATTAATTATATTTTTTTTGTTCTTATATTTTTTGTGTATAGATGCATCAATTATGCGTCATTTAAAGTATTGTTCAAAAAAATCTGTGAAGAAATGACTGAGCTAAAATTGGTTGGCCAACCCTCAAAATATCACATTTTACCGTTTGAAACGTTGCTGCACTCCTTATGTTATGGTCCAGATTTCAGATAAGACGCACACCGGGGCAGATTAATATGATATACATTTGAATAAGAATTGAATATTCTACAAGATGCACTAGGTCGTATGGAAGCGCGCGTAGGCACTTTTTTTGTACGCCTCTTCAAAAACTGTTAACTTTTGGTTTTCGTAACATTAAAGACCAATGTTATTCGGATTTATGAGGGCTAAAAGTTAATAGAAATAAAAACTTTTGAAAAATGGGTTTTGGCCAGAAAAAGTGGTCAAATTTTCCATAGTGCAGTGTAGTCGTGTGTTTGTTGTTGTTTGCTTTCTGTAAACGCGCTCAAAATACATCTAGCCCGATCTCTATTCGTAGCTTTTCGTTCTATCACCCTCTCCCTATCACCTATACCTAGCTAACTGTTCTTCATCTCTCGCTCACAACACTTTTTTTGCAGTAGCTTTCTCTCTCTAATTTTCTGCTGCTGCAACTGTTTTCCCCCTCTCTCAGTCTTTACCGTGGTCTGCTATATATTTGTTTTGAATTTCCTTTTATTTTTTATAATTATTATATTTTATTTAATAATTGTAATTATGGATTTCTCAATTTTCTGTTCTGCCAAAACCTGCAAGAAGCAGATCAACCACGACCATCCCGTGCTGGCTCTCCAATAATGTAGTTCACGCAAAATGTGCAGGATTTTCAAGCCTCGTGGGCGATGCCATCTCCAAACGTAATGGCCTGCATTACAGTTGTGAGGCATGTCGTGTGGTTGAGAATGACATGGTCATATTTATGAGGCAGACGCGAAAGGACTTTAAGGAGCTGACCGTCGGCATTAAACAACAGTACGATCGGCTCCTAGCCATGGAGTCTCAATTTAGCGGTTTTAAACTGCTAAATGAGTATCCTAGGCGCAAAAAGGTGACTCCGCGGGATCTGCAAGTGCCAACTGTCTCTCAGCCACCGACGCTGAAAAACTGACTCCGCCCACTAACACAGTGCAGCAGCTGATATCGTTTGCCACGCCAAGGGCTACGACAGCGGCTGGTGATGCAGATTTGGAAGCCGAATTGCTCCGAGAGCATGCAGCTAGAAACGTCTGAAGCGTCCGTGTCCGTAGAGTCCACACCCGTTACTGTCTCAATTCCGTCTATCTCGATCCCACGTCCAGGACCACCGGATATTGACATCACAGGTATCAGCCCTGTGGTGCCAAAAACCACTGGTGGGAGTGGAGTCCCACCAAAGCGACATGTTTCTGTCTCGCGGCTAGCCCCTGACCTCACATCGTATGACGTCACCGCTTTTAAACAAAGCAAAATTTAGCTTTTATTACGCCAGGGAGATATCTTCCTTCAAGATAAGTGTCTCCCCGACTCAATTTGAAACCATTTGTTTCGCAAAGTTTTGGCCGGAGCATTTGCTGGTTAAAGAGTTTAAGGCTAAGAATTGGCCCCCATAAATCTTCCAAATCAGAATCAGACCAGTGCTCCATCTCCACCCTCCTCTTCCCGATCTACTTCCACCCATGCAAAAAACTAACTTCCTCTCTTTTAGTTACCTACCAGAATGCTAGAGGCTTGCGTAGTAAGCTCAGCACTCTTTTCTTGAGAGTCTCGCATTCTCGTCCCACGTTATTGTATTGACCGATACCTGGCTAAAGCCGGACTTCCTTAGTGCCGAAGTTTTGGCATGTCGGTACACAATCTTTAGAAATGACCGTTCGTCTCGACGTGGAGGAGGGGTCCTCATTGCAGTGGACTCAATCTTTACGGCGGAACATTTCATAGTCCAGGCTCAACAAGACCTGGAATTCCTGTGCGAAAAACTGATTCTCACAGGATTTCCCATTTTCATTACTTGCTCGTATATTCCACCTCCCTCGGATATTTTAATATACGAGCATCACCGCTTTAAAAACTGTTTCTTCCTCGCTATCAAATAAAGATCATATGATAGTTCCTGGCGATATCAATTTGCCAGGTACTGTTTGATCTTCGGTTAACGAGTCCAATAACCTTGTGCCCATGTCACGACTTGACTTTATCGACGGCTTAAGGTACACTTTTGGTCTTTAATCCTGTTCTTTATCACTTTACCGGTATTTATGGTGGGATTATCCTGTTGAAATAATCAATATCATGTTGTGAAACTCTGCAAAGAACTTTAAGAGTAGCTTTCTGTATCGAATCATTCGTCTTAGACGAAACAATATGGGTATCCAATGAGCCAGGACGAAAATCTGTGGCATCCACAATTTTAAAGATACGAGAAAAAGCTGTATCGTAATAGAATGACCATATCTATCAGAATGCCGTATCTGGTACAGATCAGATCATTATTATATCCAGAATGAAGAAATTAATGTTTATTTGCTTGCCCCGACCCTCTCAGAACAGCAGACGCTACTTATACGCTTAATCGCTCGCACACACTTTTCTCTGTGCAGTAGATGATGTAGAATCCAGGGACGGAAAATAATGATTATTTTTTATTATTGTAGCCGTAAAAATCAGCCACATTGAATAGCCGCACAGAAGAATTTAATATACAGACTGCTCTAGAAACAATCTATGCATATACACCAAAAATGTGTACTTTTAAGTAAAATAATAACACTTCCCGACACGATATTTCCTCAAGGAACCAAACCAACTTTTTCTCAAAGATTTGTTTGATGATTTTTTTTCAGAGGTTGGGCTCATTTCTTTTTACATATGTATCTTAAGGATCTTACATCTGGTGTTTTTATTTTCAGACATGAACTTTTTAGCGGTATCAACCAAATTAGCTACAACTAAATAAGATTGTTCAAAGAACAGTAAATGTACCTGAATATTTATATCAAAATGCAATGCATGTTCACTTGGTATGTAAATCATCCGTTTTTGCAATAGATTTTTATAGACAATACTTTAAACGACGCCAATTAATGAGCCTATACACAAAAAATAAAAAGACACAGGATATTCTCAACTTTTCCTAAAATTTAAAATCAAAATAAAAAAATAAAAACGAGAAGGAACGTGAGTCGCTTCTAGTCGCGACTCTACTTTTATACCCGTACTCAGTTAGTATATTAATTTGTGAGCTTATGATTGAAATTTAAATAGAAGTTTTTACATTTTACATTTTTTTGCTACATCTGTTAGCTACATCTACATCTAAAATGTAGATAATATATCTAGAAAAAAATTCTACATCTACCATTTAGATTATACTTCTCCGCGAGGGGTGCTCGCGCATTGCCCAGGGCAGAGTGTGTGCGAGCGAGAAAGAGAATAAGTAGCGTCAGCAACGCCAGAGGAGGTGGGGGAAGCTACTGAAATTTAATTTCTTCATTCTGGCTATAATAATGTTCCGATCTGTACTAGATTTGGCAATCTGGTAGATATGGACATTCTTCACGATACTGCGTTTTTAGTTTTATCATATCTTTAAAATTGTGGATACCACAGATTTTCGTCTTTTGTGAAGGCGGAGGGGGCGTGGCACGATTTGGAAAGAAACTTGATTCAGTGTGATATCACATGAGTCTGAAAAAAAATTTGGTTGCTCTAGCTTTTATAGTCTCTGAGAACGTGGCATCAAACAAGACGGACAGTCAGACATGGCTCTATCGACTCGGCTATTGATACTGATCAAGAATATATATACTTTATGGGGTCGGAAAATTTTACTTCTCTGCGTTACACACATCCACTTTTACCAAAAATACAGCAAAGTGCTTATGTCAAATTTATAGCTGCGTTTATTACCTCTTCAGAATGGAAAGGTCTTAACAACCAGATGTAGTAAACGTAAGTTGTGTTAAAAAAAAGAACCGCTTTAAAGAGGTGTGACATAGAAAATAAAAAAATTTAATCAAACAAATCTAAACTCCAAATCTTTCAGAAAAAGTTGGATTGGTTTCCTTGAGAAAAAACGTCGATTTGTTGTAGTTCATAATTATTATTATTCTTAACGAGAAGGAACGTGTGAGTCGCTTCTGGACGCGACTCTACTTTTATACCCGTACTCAGTCAGTATATAAATTTGTGAGCTTATGATTAAAATTAAAAAAAAAATTTTAATTTTACATTTTACATTTTTTTGCTACATTTGTTAACTACATCTACATGTAAAATGTAGATAATACATCTAGAACAAATATTCTACATCTACCATTTAGATTCTACATCTCCTCCGCTAGGGGTTGCTCGCGCATTGCACAGGGCAGAGTGTGTGCGAGCGAGACAGAGAATGAATAGCGTCAGCAGCGCCAGAGGAGGTGGGGAAGCAACTGAAAATTAATTTCTTCATTTTGGCCATAATAATGATCCGATCTGTACCAGATTTGGCAATCTGGTAGATATGGTCATTCCTTACGATACTGCGTTTTTAGTTTTATCGTATCTTCAAAATTGTGGATACCACAGATTTTCGTCCTTTGTGAAGGCGGAGGGGGCGTGGCACAATTTGGAAAGAAACTTGATTCAGTGTGATATCACATGAGTCTGGAAACAAAATTTGGTTACTCTAGCTTTTATAGTCTCTGAGAACGAGGCGTCAAACAAGACGGACAGACGGACGGACAGACAGACATGGCTCTATCGACTCGGCTATTGATACTGATCAAGAATATAAACTTTATGGGTCGGAAAATTTCCTTCTCTGCTTCACACATCCACTTTTACCACAAATACAGTATACCCCTTAACTCTTTTTGAGTACGGGTATAATTATCCATATTTATTATTTTTATACCCGTACTCAAAAAGAGTTAAGGGGTATACTGTATTTGTGGTAAAAGTGGATGTGTGTAACGCAGAGAAGGAAAATTTTCCGACCCCATAAAGTATATATATTCTTGATCAGCATCAATAGCCGAGTCTCTGTCTGTCCGTCTTGATGAGCGCCTCATTCTCAGAGACTATAAAAGCTAGAGCAACGAAATTTTTTTACCAGACTCATGTGATATCACACTGTTACAAGTGTATTTCGAAATTTCGCCCCGCCCCCTCCGCCATCACAAAGAACGAAAATCTGTGGCATCCACAATTTTAAGATACGATTAAACTAAAAACGCAGTATCGTAGAGAATGACCATATCTATCAGATTGCCGAATCTGAATCAGATCTGATTATTATTATAGCCAGAATGAAGAAATTAATTTTCAGTTGCTTCCCCCACCTCCTCTGGCGCTGCTGACGCTATTCATTCTCTGTCTCGCTCGCACACACTCTGCCCTGTGCAATGCGCGAGCAACCCCTAGCGGAGGAGATGTAGAATCTAAATGGTATATGTAGAATATTTGTTCTAGATGTATTATCTACATTTTACATGTAGATGTAGTTAACAAATGTAGCAAAAAATGTAAAATGTAAAATTTTTTTTTTAATTTCAATCATAAGCTTATAAATTTATATACTGACTGAGTACGGGTATAAAAGTAGAGTCGCGACTAGAAGCGACTCACGTTCCTTCTCGTTTAGCTATGAGTTTTATTTTTGATTGAAAAAATAAAATTCATCAATTAATCATTCTTTTTTTTTATTATGTTTTGCTTAAATATAATCACTATGGATAATAATTAATAATAATTATTATGGATAACACTATCCGACACAATTTTTCCTCAAGGAACAAAACCAAATTTTTCTTTAAGATTTGGGACTTAGAAATGGTTTGATGATGTTTTTTTTTTCTATGGCAGACCTTTTTTTTGAAGAATTTTTGAAGTCTGGTATTATTTTTTAAAGCTGTTTTCAGAGGTAGCGCTTATTTTTTTCACATAACTAAGTATCTTACGTCTGGTTGTAAAGAACTTTTCTATTCTGGAAAGATAATTTAAACAGCTAGAAGTAAAGCCTAGACATCCGATGATCCTATTGGGCTTTGAGGTGGCTCAGAGGGGGCCTAGCTGAGGCCACCGGACGGGTCGCGGGTTGCGGATAGCGAACGGCCTACCCTGGGGGTAGGTCAACTGCGAATAAGCGGGCATCCCAAAGAGACCCAACTAAGTTGACTCTGAAGGAGAGTACCGAAATAAGCAGTCCCGGACAGCCAGCGGGTGTTCGCGAAGCAGCAACACCGACGATGCGCTTGTGGTGCCGCCTCTCATTAAGTAGCTCACACACTCCCTATCCCCACACAATACCTACCCACATCCCAACCCCAACACTCACCTCACACCGGGCCGGACTAAGGTGTCAATCGACCCGTGCCAAGAGTCAGCCTGGCTGGGGGCCCGGTATAAAAACTAGCCCAGTCGCAAACGGAGAGCTCAGGGACTTGGCAGCCCCCTGTTCTAATGATGCCTTACCCGGGTAATGTGGAGCTCTGCCGGGGTGGACCGTTCCCCTTCTCTGCAGCTCGTGGGAACTTCATGGAAAATACAACAAATATAACTACACACAAAAACACAAAGGAGGAAGGCACTCCCCAAATGCCGACTGGGAGAAATCCCAAGCTGGAGAAGGCAGCGGCCCAAAGGCCTGGCCTGATCCGCTCCAAAGCAGGAAAGACCTGCAAGGCGGAGAATACTGGCGTGAACCCGGTGGGGTCCCATCCCGAATCGGGGGTGGGCGGCACGTCAAAACCCAAAACTGACACCTTGGGGAGGCAGCTAAGCAACACTGCGGCTGCCCGACCTTCTGGTAAAGTGGAGGGTGACGATCTGCCGTCAGCCAGTAAAGCCAGGTACACGTATGCCGAAAAGAGGAGTGCAGGGCACATACTCCGTCGGCAGGAAACAAGTACTGAGACCAGCCCATCAGCCGAATGGCTGAAGAAGGTGGAGTGGGCCACGGCGGTACTCCCGGACTTCAGCATGAAGCCACCGAGGGAGGCCGCCCAAACCAAGCGACAACGCTCGCAAGAGACGCCAGGACCCACTGCGAAGCGCTCAAGGGTCCAGGCAAACATTTCTTTCGCGCAGATCGCCAAAGAAAGGACATTAATTGGGGTCCTGGACAGAGGCAGAGCCGATGAAAGAATCCCCCGAAACCAGTGGAAGTGGGTGGAAGCGGCACTGGCCGACCGCTGCTTCGAACTACTGGAGCAAGAACCTGGACCACCCCTAGTCTGCAAGGACATGGGATGGTTCCAGGGGAATACGAAGATCGTAGCCTGCGAAGACGAGCGCTCCGTGCAGCTCTACAAAGCAGCGGTAGCGCAAGTCGGTGAAGTCTACCCCGGGGCAAAGCTTGTCGCGGTGGACTGGAGCGAAGTGCCCAGCAGACCCAGGGCCCGCATTTGGGTGCCCGCCTCCATGAAGGAGCCGGAGCGCATCCTTAAGATGTTGCAGAGATGCAACCCCAACCTTCCAACAGAGGACTGGAAGGTGGTCAAAGTTGAGGCGACGCAAGGCCCCACAAACCAGGCGGTAGTCGTCCTCAACAAGGAATCGCTGGCCCCGATTGAGGCAGCTAAGGGAGAGCTGAACTTCGGCTTCAGCTCAGTCACCATCAAGGTGTACAAGTCGGACGCAGCGACCGGGGCGCGTTCTGTCGACAACCCAGTCGAGCAGGACGTAGCCTCGGAGATCGAGGCACCCGACAACGAGCTGGAGCCGGAGCAAGACGGCTACTCGACAGACTCGACGCTCATGCGAGACTTCGAGGCCATGTGTCACGGCGAGGTGAGCGACGACTCAGACGCGGACACAACAGTGGTGGAGGTTGGTCTTAAAGATGTCACTAAGACTTCTACAGATCAATCTCCACCACTGTAAAGCAGCATCGGCTGCCCTCATACTCCGCTTGGACGCGAGCGGAGCGGAGATAGCGCTGATCCAAGAGCCTTGGCTAGTGGGAGGCAAGGTCTGTGGATTGGCGTCGAAGGACTACAAGCTGATTGTAGCCCAAACCGAAGGTAAAATTCGTACCTGCATTCTGGCAAGAAAGCACCTAAATATCTTTCTGCTCCATAATTTTAGCAATGGCGACAACACGGCGGCTAGCCTAGAGCTACAGGGGACACACCTAAACCGGGTGTCGTCCTACATGGCTCACGAGGAGAGCGATCCTCCAAGTGACCTCGTTCGCAAGATCACATGCGATAATGAAAGGTCGGACACAGGCCTTTTCATAGGCTGCGATGCCAACGCTCACCACACCCAATGGGGGAGCTCGGACACAAACGTAAGGGGTGAGTCACTCTTCAACTTCATTCTTAACTCTAATCTTGTTATCTGCAATCGAGGTAACGACCCTACTTTTATTATAAAAAACCGACAGGAGGTTATTGACCTCACACTAGTGTCCCACAAAATGTCGGACATAGTCAAAAGTTGGACAGTCTTAGAAGACCACTCCTTCTCCGACCATAGGTACATCGAGACAATACTATCTCTCGAAAGCCCAAAACCCGCGGACTATATAAACCCCAGGAAAGCCAACTGGGATCTATATAGGACAAGCATGGAAAGATTACTCCCTCCCACACCACCAAAATGTCCGGACTCTCCGGACGATTTAAACAGCCTGGTAAATAGCTTCACCGAAGCGTGCAAAAAGTCCTTCGCGGCAGCATGCCCCTCAATCAGACCAAAAGGGAAAAAGAAACCCCCTTGGTGGTCAAAAGAAATAGATATCCTACGTAAAAACTGCAGGTCTCTTTTCAATAGAGCTAAAAGCGGCAGCGAGGAGGATCACTGGGCAAACTACAAAAGCAGTCTAGCCCTATACAAAAAGGAAACTAGGAAGGCAAAAAGAGCTTCTTGGCAAAAATTTTGCTCCGAAATTGAGGACACAACGGAAGCCGCGAGGCTACGTAAGATCCTATCAAAAACAACCCCCTCGGTGGGATACCTCAAGAGGGTGGATGGTACGTGGACGAACTCGAGCGAGGACTCCCTACACATCCTACTTGAGACCCACTTTCCCGGGTGCACTACCATCGAGCCGGCAGCACCCACAAGTGAGGACCCGATAACCTCGATGGCACACATTCTCTCAAAACGGAACATAAGCTGGGCGGTAAACAGCTTCAAGTCCTTTAAATCTCCTGGTCCAGACCAGGTCTTTCCGGCACAATTACAGAAAGCCGGAATATAGCCATTAATTGGTTACAATGTATCTTCAAGAAGATACTGGTAGTGGGAAGAATTCCTCAGCTTTGGCTCAAGGCTAAAATAGTCTTCATCCCAAAAGCAGGGAAAGCCGCTCATACAACCCCAAAAGACTTCCGACCAATAAGTCTATCGTCCTTTCTTCTCAAAACTTTTGAGAGACTAGTCGGGCTACAGCTAAAATCAACCATAAATCCTCAGTGGCTGTCAGGCGCACAACATGCCTACCAGAAAGGAAAATCCACGGAAACGGCACTCCATGAGGTAATCTCAGTGGTGGAGAAATCCTTAAGCGTCAAGGAATACTCCCTAGTTGCGTTCCTCGACATCCAGGGTGCCTTTAACAATGTCAATCCGGGGGCCATCACGGAGGCCCTGACTGACCTGGGGGTGGATCATCACTTGGTGCTGCTCATTGATCAATTGCTCACATGCAGGACGGTGACATCATCGATGGGATCTTCCACTCAGGCAAGGTATGTCAACAGAGGCACCCCGCAAGGTGGTGTCCTGTCTCCCCTTCTATGGAACATAGCAGTCAACAAGATTCTATGCAACTTGGAAGGGGGGGCTGCAAAGTGGTGGCATACGCGGATGATGTTGCCATTATCTTTTCGGGAAAATTCCCTCAGACACTGTGCGATCTTATGACCGCAAAGCTCGCGCGTCTGTCCGAATGGACAACGTCGCGGGGCCTGGGAGTTAATCCCTCAAAAACGGAACTTGTGTTGTTCACGAACAAACACAAAGTCCCTCCTCTAAACCCCCCGATTTTAAACGGATGCAGACTCTCCTTCAGTGACAATGCCAGATATTTAGGGCTGGTAATTGATAGGAAGCTCAGTTGGAACATAAACATCAAAGATAGAGTGAAGAAGGCCTCTATAGCCCTCTACACTTGAAAAAAGGCCATTGGATTAAAATGGGGCATGAACCCAAGCATAGTCCAATGGATATACCTAGCAATAGTTAGGCCAATACTACTCTACGGAGTTACCGTGTGGTGGCCAGCCCTATCAAAAAGGACCATCACAAAACAAATGGGCAAGGTACAGCGTACTGCCGCCCTGTGCATCAGTGGAGCCTTGCGCACAACACCAAACGATGCGTTAAACGCCATCTTATGCCTCCAGGGCCTTGACCATGCGGGTATGAGGCAGGCAGAAATGGCAGCAATTCGTGTAAGAGACTCCGACAAATGGGTGTCACAGCTCATTGGTCACGCATCCATCCTCAACGGAAATAATATTGTTCCCACAAAAACGGACTACTGCATCACAAAGGAGTACATAGACACTCCCTTCGAAATAATTATCCCCCAGAGAGACAAATGGCTCGAGGGACCTCCAGGCCCAGAAGGAGCAATAAAAATCTTCACAGATGGTTCAAAACTGGACAATAAAGTCGGAGGGGGAATATACTCCGAACAGCTAAACATTAGACACTCTTTTAGGCTCCCAGATCACTGCAGTGTCTTCCAAGCGGAAGTCATAGCGATCAGGGAAGCCCTGCTCTGTCTTCACGAAGCTGCCACTACGGCAACCCACCTAAATATCTACAGTGATAGCCAAGCCGCGATTAAATCGCTAAATGCGATAACATCAAGCTCGACTACCGTGGCAAACTGCCGCAAATCTCTCCACGAGATGGCACATCAGTTTGCAATCAGCCTAATTTGGGTCCCGGGCCACCAGGACATCAAAGGCAACTGCATAGCAGACGAGTTGGCCAGAGCTGGTACAACAATCCCCCTTCTCCATGACAAGGAGGATATTCGTATGCCAATGGCCACCTGCAAGCTCAAAATAACAGAGCATTACAAGCAACTTACAAACGACAGATGGCAATCAGCGCCACTATGTCGCATAACCCGGCAAACCTGGCCCAATATAAATAGGAAGCGCACCAACGAGCTCTGCAAGCTCGGCAGGAAAAGGTGCAGCTCAGTCATACGCTCCCTTACGGGACACTTAACCGACATTTCAGAGATGTCTACAATGGGTCCCAGAAGGATTGCAAACTTTATAAGGGCATCCGGATGGGATAATGGATAACATGGAGTCTCACAGGGAAAGGGGGAAATGCTCCACGCGGTATCACAACGGGCCGAAACCGGCCTAAGTGTATCGGGATCCCGACAGCCGCCTCAACCTAACCTAACCTAAAGCCTAGACACTGTGATTTCAGCTTACAGTCTGGGAAATATAAAGCATTCAAATGGAAAAATTATGATTTTTGTGCAGTATATTTTACAAAAAAAGTCGGTATGGATCCTTGAGGACATAAAAGTTTGATTTTGTCGAGTAGTTTAATTATTATGGATAATTATTATGGATAAGACTGAAGAAAAAAATCCAGTTAACGATACCCGATACGAGGGCGGTCTGATAACACTAGTCAACACGAAAATTTCGCTGTGGCCCAAAATGACTTTTTCTGATAGATTAAAAGCATAATTTTTTTTATACATTAGTTTTTTTAAAGAATTTTTTTATTATCTTGTTTTTTTTCTGAGGTAGTGCTTTTATTTTTTACATAACTATGTATTTTATATCTGGTTGCATGTTACTTTGCAGTTCTAATAGCCTTTTTACACTGCCGCATCATTGTCGAAGGTGCGGAATAATGATGCGGGGCGTTTACACCAAAGCCGCATCATTTTTCGCAGCATTTGTCAGCTGTTCGGCCTAAAAATGTAAACAAAGTCGGTGAGCAAGAAGAAGAGAGCAAAAGCTTTTTTATTGAAATTTAAAGAAATTCCCAAAATAATGAGCGATTTATGTGGAAAATGGTGCATTTGGGAGTTTCACTACGAGCACCCAATTGTTTATTAAGCTTGTTCAGGAGGACTCCACAGCAAGTGAAGCTATCGTTGGCTTCACCGAACAAAAATGTGGGTCCTCGTAAATGTGGGTGTTCTTGCTCAACCCACGCAAATCCTCAATTTTTCCCCCCCACAAGTCTATTCTATTCCGCCCCCTCTGTCCACTTCTTTTTCTTTTGTTTTTCACTGCTCATATTTCAGTTTTAAATATAATTTACTAATTCACAGCTGTTTGCTGTCGATACCCCGACGATACCCTAAATAATTTCAGTATTTTGTAAAAATACTAGACAGAATTCGGCAACACTAGCCAATGATACGCCGCATGATTAAAGATGCGGCCGCATGATTGTCTTCTTCTATCCACAGGGCTCTTATGGGCACCCAATGTCTGTCTGTCCGTCTGTATGTCCGTCTGTATGTCCGTCTGTATGTCCGTCTGTCTGTCCGTCCGTCTGTCCGTCTTGATGAGCGCTTAGACCTCATTGTCGCATAACGGAAAAATCCAATGATGCGCCTCAGTGTAATCAGGCTATAAAAAGCTGACAAATGCAAACCACGGTGAAGGATCATTATTGGTTTTGGCTGGATTTGGGTATGCTGGGAAGTCACGACATTGTTTTATACCAACCAGAACAAAGGCAGACATGTATGTAGAGTTGTTGGAAACAACACTCATTGAATTTGCTGGAGACCTTTACGGGGATGAGTGGATTTTCCAGCAAGACAACGCGCCAATCCACACGGGACGTAAAACAAAAGACTTTCTGCAAGCTAGAAAGATACCCTTATTGCAATGGCCAGAAGATTTTTAGGGAAGATCTTTAGGGAATATTATCCAACAAAATTTATAAGAATGGACGCCAGTTTAATACGGTAAATGCCCCAAAAAGAGCATTGCTCCAGGAATGGGATCAAATTAACCCTACAATTCTTAAAAACATGGCAACCTCAATGCCCACCCGGATAAATCAAATTTTCTATAAAAAAAGAAAGCATATTAACTATTAACTATTAAAAAAAAAAAAATCAAAAAAAATGTATATCGTTAGTGTTTTAAATTTTCTTTGTAGTATGCACATATACTTATTTCATATGAATGTAAAGTTATTCATTGAATATTAAGTTATCCTTAAAGTTTATGGAAAAAACATTGTTATTTCTTTGTTAATATATACTTATACTAGATACATAAAAACAAAACCAAAACATTCTATTTGTTTTTAATAGTTTTTTTTAAATTAATATCAATGCACATATACTTCTTTCTCTGAGGTACAGAGTGATTGGATTTATAGCTGCATTTGTCAGCTTTTCAGAACTGCAAAGATACATGCAACCAGAAATAATATGCTTAAGTTATGTGAAAAATAGAAGCACTACCTCTGGAAAATAACATGAAAAGGTTAAACAAATCTTAAAAAAAAAATAAACCATAAAAAAAAACCATAATTCTTTAAAAAAATTGTAGATCCCGAAATCTATCAGAAAAAGTAATTTTGGGCCACAGCGGAATTAAAAAGTTAAATTTTGTCAAGTAGTGTATTCTGTCGAAAAAAAATGATATCCTTTTTTTTTTTGCATTAATTAGGCGTCGTTTAAGGGATCGTTTGTAAGAATCTATGGATAAACGGCCAAATTGTAGCCGCTTGACCAAAACGCCTCAAAACTCATTTTATCGGAAAAATAACGTCCGGCACTTTGCTGGTCCAACTGCCAACGACTTTTCCTGAGTTTTTAAGTCAAAAAATTTTCAAATTTGAATTTGAAATCTTAGTTTTTTCCAGACGTTAAGCTGCAGCTACAAAATGTCTGGGTCGGATTTTTTTTATACCCGTACTCAAAAAGAGTTAAGGGGTATACTGTATTTGTGGTAAAAGTCGATGTGTGTAACGCAGAGAAGGAAAATTTTCCGACCCCATAAAGTATATATATTCTTGATCAGTATCAATAGCCGAGTCGTTAGAGCCATGTCTGTCTGTCCGTCCTCATGAGCGCCTCGTTCTCAGAGACTATAAAAGCTAGAGCAACCAAATTTTTTTTCCAGACTCATGTGCTATCACACTGTTACAAGTGTATTTCAAAATTTCGCCCCGCCCCCTTCCGCCATCACAAAGAACGAAAATCTGTGGCAGCCATAATTTTGAAGATACGATAAAACTAAAAACGCAGTATCGTAGAGAATGACCATATCTACCAGATTGCCAAATCTGGTACAGATCCAATTATTATTATAGCCAGAATGAAGAAATTAATTTTCAGTTGCTTCCCCCACCTCCTCTGGCGTTGCTGGCGCTACTCATTCTCTTTCTATCTCGCACACACTCTGCCATGTGCAATGCGCGAGCAACCCCTAGCGGAGGAGATGTAGAATCTAAATGGTAGATGTTGAATATTTGTTCTAGATGTATTATTTACATTTTACATGTAGATGTAGGTAACAAATGTAGCAAAAAAATGTAAAATGTAAAATTTTTAAATTTTTTTTAAATTTTTCGTTCTTTGTGGGAGCGGAAGGGGGCGGGGCGAAATTTTGAAATACACTTGTAACAGTGTGATATTACATCAGCCTGGAAACAAAATTTCGTTGCTCTAGCTTTTATAGTCTCTGAGATCTAGGCGCTCATCAAGACGGACAGACGGACGGACAGACAGACATGGCTCTATCGACTCGGCTATTGATACTGATCAAGAATATATATACTTTATGGGGTCGAAAATTTTCCTTCTCTGCGTTACACACATCGACTTCTACCACAAACACAGTATACCCCTTAACTCTTTTTGAGTACGGGTATAAATAGAAGCACTACCTCTGAAAAAAACATTAAAAAAAACCAGATTTTTAAAAATTCTTAAAAAATTTTTTTTAAATAATTTAAATCTTGAAATCGATCAAAAAAAGTCATTTTGGGACACATCGGAAATGTCGTGTAGACTAGTGTTATTAATCTTGAGTCCTGAATAGTAAAAAAATATGGTTTTCGAATATGAATGAGGAAGAACGGTAGTCCGTACAAGAGATAATAACACCAAGCATCCGTATGCCTGGCGGGAGACAAAATGGGAGTCGATCAACTGAAGATCACAGAAACGGAAATGGAATATTGGGTATTTTATTTCTTCCAAATATTGTGAAAATAAATATATGTTGAACCTATTATTCGATTCACTTCTGATCCATGCAACCACAATGTGCCACAGTGAAGCGTGGCCGGGTATGATTTTCATGTGGAACAAACGAAGAAAAAGGCGCAGCTGAAAAATTAGTTTACTGTTGGAAAATCGAACAAAAGAAAATATATTTGATTTTCTCGCATTCAAACTTCAGAATTATTTGTTTTATGATTTTTGTATCACTTAATTTCATGCACACCGCTCAATCGAAAGTTTGTTAATAAATCAAGAAGGTATTGTTACCGCAATTTAAATAGCGTATGATATGAATTTTTTAATTTCTCAAGGTATTAAATTGGGGCGAGACGAAGTCCGCTAGTTTATACATATATGTATACAGAATAATATAGATGCCACGACCAGGAATATCAAATCGTTTTACGAAACAGTGTGAATCAAATAGCTGATGAAGAGCAACAAAATGCACGAGATAAGAGCTGCGTTGATGTGTCACGAAAGTTTGCGAGCGTAATGCGCACATGGGGCATCGAAGTTTTCTGGAGGAACGCCTGGATTGTGCTCCCTTAATGGCTGTTCAGGGCAGCAGCGCTGTTAACAGTGAACAGTTAACAGTCGGTTGACCGGCGTGCTAAGAGCGGACTGTTAGCAAGCTCTCTCTCTTGCACTTCGCTCTCGCGCTGGTCAGTCACGATCCAGCAGTCTCTCGACACCTACGAGCCAGATTACACGCGTACTACTAAAACCCAAATACACGCCTATTTAAATTGACGCCCCGACTACTTTTCTTTGGGAATCTTTGGGAACCTTCACCATCCACCCCACTACAAACAATGGCAAAGTGAAATTGTAAATCAATCGTAATTCTTACTGTGAATAGTCAAGAAGATGCATTTTTAAATATGAATGAGGAAGAACTGGAATTCGTACGAGAGTTAATGGCAGGAAGCATCCATAAGCGTAGTGGGAGACGGAATAGAGGTCCATCAACTGAAGATAACGGAAACGGAAATGGATTATTGGGTATTTTATCCAATTATTGCAAAACCAAATTTATATTGAATGTATTATTTGACTAACTTCTAATCCATGCAACCAAGATGAGCCACAGTAAAGCGTAGCCGAGTACAGCTTGTATTAAATAAACATTGCTTTTTTTGTGTACCTCCAAAATTTCTTGATTTTAAGATATCGTTCATAAAAATCTATGGATAAATGGTTGACCTACGGTTGATGCCCAGTTAATTTTTGACATGTTCCCCCCGAATATTTAACCTTATTTAACCTATTAAATTCATTATGTACTCGGATTAGGCAAATAAAAAAATCGTATATAAAAAGGATTTCCTGCGGCAAGTACACATGCGGATCGGCGGACAATACCAGCGAACCCAGATTGAATTCGCTAACAACGCAGAGAAGCTGACGGTCTCGAAGATTGCTATTTTGAGTGTGCGCTTTGTAGATACCCACTATTCGGTGGAATATACGACGCGCAGATATATAGTGTCTCCAACTGGGCGGCCACCAACACCCCAATCTTACAACAGACGAATCGGATCACAGTGCAGAGTACGTCTAACGGCCACAAGGACCCCGCCTCCTGAGCATCGCCTCGTTTTGGAACAGTCCTTACGAAAGACCTGAAAAAAGTTGGGATCAAAGTACTCATGGTCGAAGAAATTTGAAATAAGCCAAGTTTCAACCAAAATGACAATCTCAAAATTGCACGTGGAGGTCCCAAATAGACAGGCATATCAGCATACCAGCGCACCCCCGGTCGGTTGGCGGGAGGGGCTGCGTTTCTAGCCTGGGTTCCGCGCGTAAAAGGCTTCGGCTTGGTGTCGCATGGGCCACTTTATGGTGCAGTCATTGCATATTGCATATAGATTTTCAAAATATATTCGTAGGGATATAGTACCGTCTATCGACACGGTCCCAGAAAGTTGCAGTGCCGTCCGCATAACCCAGCTAAAAACTACGACTGAAGTACGACCTCTTTTCCCCCAAAGGAGTAAGGTTGAGGAGGGAGCTGCTCCTTTGGGTTTTAAATACACCTGCTACATCTCAGGTATTCGCAGAGGAAGAAATTTTTGTTCAACTACTATGGTCACCAAGGAAAATTACACTCCTCGACACTTGAATGGGACACCCATCAGGTCAGTTTTCTACCATCGAATGCTCCCAAACTAAGCATGTTAGAGACTTAATTAAGGGGTTAAGGGGTATATTGTATTTGTGGTAAAAGTGGATGTGTGTAACGCAGAGAAGGAACATTTTCCGACCCCATAAAGTATATATATTCTTGATCAGCATCATTAGCCGAGTCGATAGAGCCATGTCCGTCTGTCTATCCGTCTTGATGAGCGCCTAGATCTCAGAGACTATAAGAGATAAAGCAACCCAATTTTGTTTCGAGGCTCATGTGATATCACACGGCTACAAGTGTATTTGAAAATTTTTCCCCGCCCCCTTCCGCTTTCGCAAAGGACGAAAATCTGTGACAGCCACAATTAAAAAGATACGATAAAACTAAAAACGCAGTAAAACGTAGAGACCATATCTCTAGATTGCCGAATCTGAGTCAGAATGGATCATTATTTAGCCAGAATGAAGAAATTAATTCTCAGTTCTTCCCCCAACTCCTCTGGCGCTACTGACGCTATTCATTCTCTTTCTCGCTCGCACACACTCTGCCCTGTGCATTGCACAGTGTGCAATGCACGAGCGGCCCCTCGCGGAGGAGATGTAGAATCTAAATGGTAGATGTAGAATATTTTTTCTAAATGTATAATCTACATTTTAGATGTAGATGTAGTTAACAGACGTAGCAAAAAATTTAAAATTTCTTTTAAAATTTTAATCATAATCTCAAAAATTTATATACTGACTGAGTACGGGTATAAAAGTAGAGTCGCGACTAGAAGCGACTCACACGTTCCTTCTCGTTTAAGGGGTAACGCCACTGTAACTCAAATTTTTTCGGCGTTTTTTTAGTGTTTTTTTTTCATGGAAGGGATGGACAGAGATGAACAATTTTTGGATATGTTATTAATTATATATTTAACTCAAAAAAAAAATCCAAAATGGCGGCCCTAGAGCCATTCTCCTGCGACGTGTTACACTTGAAGCACTCTGCGGTACGCAGCATAACTTGTGAAAACTTTAATCTAAAATAAAAATAAAAAATCTACTTAATCTTCATGAGTATAGCTAGACAAACACGTACGGAATTTTAAAAATATTAATTTTTGTGGAATTTTTTTTCTCAATTTCGTCAAAAAATAAAGGCAGTTATGTGTAAATTAAAAATCTGCTAATTAAGTTATCGTGAATTCCGTACGTGTTTCCTTGCGGAATGGTATTCTAAAGATTTAGTAAAAAATTCAAATGAAAATATTGAAAATTGTTTGAGTTATGCTGCGTGCCGATTTCGAAAACCGTGTTTCGAGAAAAACGCATTCAAAGTTTTGACATGTGATATTGGTATGAAATAATGATAAATTCGGCCATTAAAAAATAGTTATCGTTAATCTGCAATCCCAGGACCATAAAGAGTCCCTTTCACGTCCAAATATTCGCCCTCCATGTCCTTCCTAAGCGATTTCGTACTTGAGCGCGCCTCTTTGGCCGCATCAGTCAGGGATCGCTCTGCGTGCTGGCTACGTTTTGCATCCGATTCCTGGCCAAAGTTGTAGGCCTAGATACCAATATCAATGTTAAGAACCTTCATAATATGGAGGAAAGTAGTTAAACCATCGTTAAAGGTGGATACAGTGATATAAGTTGCTTTATCCAAGAAATGTATGTTTAGCACGTGTTAACAAGTCACAAACACGTAAACTAAAGTACTTTCCCTCAAAAATGCTTCTAAAGGATCAGAAATACTCACTAACTATGTATATCTATTGATGCCTAAGTGAAGTTAGAAGCCCAAAATCTAAGTTATCGAGACCAGGTATCGGCTCGACCCAGGTAGTCCTTCCGAGGAGGCCAGAGCGCTCGGTACAAAAACTTGAAAATATTGTTTCAGGGACAAAAGTTTTTCTATCGTATTCTAGAGAGTTCAAAGTATTTTTTAAGCCAAAAAAAAATATTTAAAGTTTTTCATAAATCTACAGTGGCGTTACCCCTTAAATTAAAGTGTATTTATTTGTTTTAACATAATCAAAAGCCAGACTTATAGCCTTTTTACATTGGGCCGCATCATTGGATTTTTCCGTTAAATGGAACATGCTACAATGATGCCGTGTGGATCATGCGGCGCATCATCGACAAGTATTGCCGTATTCTGTCTAGTATTTTTACAAAATACTGCAATTATTCGTGGTATCGACGGGGTATCGACAGCGAACAGCTGTCTGTCAAATAGTAAATTCAATTTAAAGTTTAAATATGAGCAAGAAAAAAGAAGAAAAAAGAAGTGAACAGAGGTCTCGGAGAATGTCTTAATAGACTTGTGGGGGGATAAAATTGAAGATTTGCGTGGGTTGCAAATACAAGCTCCATAAACAATTGGGTGTTGTTGGTAAAATAGCTAAAACAGCTGCGATAGAAGCCGATATAAAAAAAATAAATGAAGGGTGGACCACACAGAGTTCTTACAGAAGCGGAGAGGCGACTTTAAATTTTAAAAAAATCGTCAAATTCGCACGATTCTTTGCCGGAAATTATTATTTCTATAGCAGAGTTGGAGATGTGATTATGACACCTTCAAGTTGTAATTTTTGTCAACCACGATGAATTCGCTTGCTTACAGTTGTTTTTTTAAAGCGACTTTTTCACACTTTCAAAAATTTGTTGGAAACCTTAAATTAACTTTTTAACTTGAAAAAGCGCCTACCCTTACAGCCCGGATTTTTAAACCTTTCATTCAGAGCTAAGACGTGCAGATATTAAGCTGGTCAATCCGGTGAATATAATAGAACTATACTTGAAATAATCCAAGCTATCGAATAAGCTTGGATCTCGGTTTTTTTTTCAGTTATTTGGCAAAGTTGTATGATTCTCTTTCAAACAGGATGTGTCAAGTTTATAAAAAGAAATGTGGCTCCACAAACTATTAAATTTAATTTTAATAAGTCAGATACACTCAAGTTACCTTAAATTTAAATATTTTAGTTTTTACAATACTAAGAATTCTCTTAAATGATTTTTTTGTTTATTTTGTTTATTTATTTGTCCTATTCAAGTGGCTAAAATATCAATACAATCCAACCTGTATCAAGAAATAGTATCTTACATCTTTAGCCTCATCGTGATGGATAAATTTAATCATCATCATTACTAATCATGTGAGGTCATCAGAATTGTCGTAAGAAATCCATCACAAATTCCAGATCAAGTTGATTACAAGCCGCAGGAGACATCCATTCCAAACAGAAGTGCAAAAATGGGTTCAAACTTCAAGACTTTAATACTAATATAAACAGACAGACAGAAATAAGATGGTTTCCAACGTGCATTAAAAACTTCTGTTCAACTTTAATATAAAACATATACATATGTATGTGCAAATTATCAGGAAACGAGTGACAAGAAGACACAGATCAATGCTTTATCTTGTTTGGTAACAGAACAAGTACATACATATGTACATATGTACAGTAGGCACACATATTATTCGGACACTCTTGTCACTCTAGTTTAAACACCCATAACTTTGCGTACGGTTAAGTTAAACAGGAAAATTTAATTTTATATCAAAGATCAACATTTCTACTATCCGCTCACAAAAAATATTAAAATTATCTGTAAATTAAGCCATCAATAAGAAAAATGGGACACCAACTGTAGTGCATGGCTGAAGGAACATAATAGTTTGTGGGTGTATAGGTGCAAATGGAGCAGTACGAATGGTCTTCATTACTAGTAAAATTAGCAAGGATATGAACAATAATAGTTTGAGCGACAAATTGCATCCATGTGCCATTAAATTTTGGCATAATCCGAAGACAGTCTTGTACCATCCAAAAAAATACCGAAAAAATGCATCTTTGTTTGATCATATCTTGCTCATTTCCCACTGCAACCAGCTGAAAACTCAGCTCCAGTTACCTGACGTAAGTTCCATGAAGCATGTTTGCAGAAATTTGGAATAAAGGGTACGGAAACCCTAAATTTGATCGAAAGAATGTTTGAAAATGACTCTACTTGTTTAGTAGGTCAATATTAATGCATAGGGCACTAATACCTTTGGGGAAATGGTTTGCCGAGGACTTATAGACATGGTAAAGAATGAATGTGGCAAAAAAAATTTCTATATTATTTTTTAGCTTTAATATTCAAATATTACTTGAAGAACCTAACGACTGTCCGAATAATTTATGTGCGTAAAAAAGTGACTTTTTTTCTTTAGTTAATTTTTATAAGAAAACTATAACAGATAATTTTAATATTTTTTGTGAGCGGATAGTAGAAATGTTGATCTTTGATATAAAATTAACTTTTTCTGTTTAACTTAACCGTACGCAAAGTTATGGGTGTTTAAACTAGAGTGACAAGAGTGTCCGAATAATATGTGTGCCTACTGTATATGTATAAATAAGTACAATGGACAACTTTATTTAAGATAGCTGCAGATTTGAAAAACTAGCTTTAAAGGATAATACGAAAAGAGATATAGAATAATATTTATGTATACATATATGTATGTATTCATATTCTATACATTACAAACACCTGACCAAAATTAGAGGGTTACATCAATATTTAAGTACATACATACATTTGTATGCATGTATCTATGTACATATGAAACTGTGAGGGAAATTGTTAATGCTGCATAGAATCAGGGAATCCGACATGTCTGATTATGATTTGTGATGTCGTAATCACAAAAATAACACACATACACATCGAACGCATATGTATGTACTAACATAATTCTTAAGATTCCCACATACCACAGCAGATTTTTAACCGCATGTATGTACAAGTACGCAATTAATGTATATTTGTATTTGTGCTGAATTGAAATCTGCTTACCTTTATAGAGAGACAGTTTATTATCTGAAATGTAATATGTGAGGATGAGTCATCTCTGTGCTCTTGGCGGTAGCTATTAATTGTATGAAGTGATTGGCATACATTTGATTTTAATTTATCGGTAACTAAATCATCTTGATGAATTAAATTTCGCTCCATCTGAATTTCCGAGTTTGTTTTTGTTTGTTCTGTTTTTTCCTGATGCGGTTTAATTTGCTTTGAGGACTGATTTTTTAATACTGAACTACTGGAAATTTCGGGCTCCAAAAGCGTAGCATATTGTTCACTACTGCACACTGTGGTTTTTTTGTTAGCGTAAGGCACACTCGGTGTGTATTGTATTTTATGAAGAGGTTTACTTGGACCCGTTTCATTATTGGTCAAAGCCACTGATAGCAGGTTATCATCTATACAGCGGCATACATTTGGGCTTAGAGCATTGCAGAAACATTTATAAGACTTTTTTTGTTCATTTATCTCTTCGTTTTTATGGTTGTCTTTTATATTTTTTTGTATCGGGGTATTATAAATTTGTAGTTCCGAAATATCGCACTCATTAACCAATGTGAGACACAATCGACAAACTTGATGAAACTTGTGTGGTACATTATACATAATTAAATATTTATATGTATATGCACTTCTTAAATAAACTTTCATACGATTTCTCTTATTTAGAGATTAAAAACGATAACTTTAAAATAAATTATAAAATGAATATAACACTATTCCTCAATTTTTCATTGTCACAGTCCACGTTCATTTAAGTAAAAACAGTTCATTCCAGTGGTTCTTCAAAATGTTGATGTTCAATTGAGCTGGTTTGCTCTTTATTTTACGATTGAGAGAAAATTTTTATGCACATGCATATACGGAAGGAAAGGCAAACTGGGTATTCTCGTAAGTGTTGCGCCAGTGAACTTAATCAACAGGTTTATACAACGTACGTCGTTTCAGGAAGTTTTCTTTAAGATTCCTAGCCCAATATATAAAATCTATATAAAATTATATTTATATATATTATAAATTTGTAAAAAAAAATCGATATGTGTAATAGCCTGTTTACACTGCCGCATCATTGTCGAAGCTGCGGAAAAATGATGCGAGGCGTTTACAACAAAGCCGCATCATTTTTCGCAGCATTTGTCAGCTATTCGGCCTACAAATGTAAACAAACTCGGTGAGCAAGAAGAAGGGAGCAAAAGCATTTTTATTGAAATTTAAAGAATTTCCAAAAATAATGAGCGATTTATTATTAAATGTGGAAAATGGTGCATTTGGGAGTTTCACTAGGAGCACCCAATTGTTTATTGAGCTTGTTTAGGAGGACTCCACAGCAAGTGAAGCTATCGTTGGCTTCACCGAACAGAAATGTGAGTCCTCGTAAATGTGGGTGTTCTTGCGCAACCCACGCAAATCCTCAATTTTTCCCCCACAAGTCAATTCTTATTATATTCCGCCCCCTCTGTACACTTCTTTTTCTTTTGTTTTTCACTGCTCATATTTCAGTTTTAAATATAATTTACTAATTCACAGCTGTTTGCTGTCGATACCCCGACGATACCCTAAATAATTTCAGTATTTTGTAAAAATACTAGACAGAATTCGGCAACACTAGCCAATGATACGCCGCATGATTAAAGATGCGGCCGCATGATTGTCTTCTTCTATCCACAGGGCTCTTATGGGCACCCAATGTCTGTCTGTCCGTCTGTATGTCCGTCTGTATGTCCGTCTGTCTGTCCGTCCGTCTGTCCGTCTTGATGAGCGCTTAGACCTCATTGTCGCATAACGGAAAAATCCAATGATGCGCCTCAGTGTAATCAGGCTATAAAAAGCTGACAAATGCAAACCACGGTGAAGGATCATTATTGGTTTTGGCTGGATATGGGTATGCTGGGAAGTCACGACATTGTTTTATACCAACCAGAACAAAGGCAGACATGTATGTAGAGTTGTTGGAAACAACACTCATTGAATTTGCTGGAGACCTTTACGGGGATGAGTGGATTTTCCAGCAAGACAACGCGCCAATCCACACGGGACGTAAAACAAAAGACTTTCTGCAAGCTAGAAAGATACCCTTATTGCAATGGCCAGAAGATCTTTAGGGAAGATCTTTAGGGAATATTATCCAACAAAACTTATAAGAATGGACGCCAGTTTAATACGGTAAATGCCCCAAAAGCCTAGTACTCAGATCCAAAAACTGTTTGGTAGCGAACTCATGTCATATAATTCGCTAGCGGCCAAGTGGTGTGACCAGAGGTGTGCATTGCATTCCGTACGGTTACACTGCTCAGACAGATGCTTGGTTTTGTTAAAAGTTAATGAAATGCACTTCTTCGACTGGGGTCGCTCTTCCCCAGGCATATCCTGGGCTCCCCAATATTTTATTGGCAAGGTAGTTTGTCTGACTATCAGCAGCAGCAGATAGCGACACCGCCCGTGCCGACCACCGTGAGGACAACATGTTTGAAAACCATATTTGATTTAATTAATCAAAATAATATATTATAATATCCGTATAATTGTCCTTCATATAGTGCTGCATTAATTAGTTTCTATTTGTGTTCATTATTTCAATATCTCATTTTGTTTTTTGCTCTCATATTGCAGTGGTTGCTTCGAACTTGCTAGCAAATTAAATGCAATTTATATAACTTTACAGGGGGTAGAAAGATACCAGCAATTCCAGCAAATACTATGGGATACTTTTCTAGTATATACCGACCCTGTTTTTTCTGGAACTGAGTACTGCCTTCCGTACAGAGCCTAGAAAACAGTTTTCGACCAAAAAATTTCTTATCGGTTTCATACGAATATCAACCCTGATTCTGTTCGCGAGCTGTTTTTTCGGAACTGAGTACTAGGCAAAAAAGAGCATTGCTCCAGTAATGGGATCAAATTAACCCTACAATTCTTAAAAACATGGCAACCTCAATGCCCACCCGGATAAATTAAATTTTCTATAAAAAAGGAAAGCATATTAACTATTAACTATTAAAAAAAAAAAATCAAAAAATGTATATCGTTAGTGTTTTAAATTTTCTTTGTAGTATGCACATATACTTATTTCATATGAATGTAAAGTTATTCATTGAATATTAAGTTATCCTTAAAGTTTATGGAAAAAACATTGTTATTTCTTTGTTAATATATACTTATACTAGATACATAAAAACAAAACCAAAACATTCTATTTGTTTTTAATAGTTTTTTTTAAAGTAATATCAATGCACATATACTTCTTTCTCTGAGGTACAGAGTGGTTGGGTCGGATTTATAGCTGCATTTGTCAGCTTTTCAGAACTGCAAAGATACATGCAACCAGAAATAATATGCTTAAGTTATGTGAAAAATAGAAGCACTACCTCTGGAAAATAACATAAAAAGGTTAAACAAATCTTAAAAAAAAATAAACCATAAAAAAAAACCATAATTCTTTAAAAAAATTGTAGATCCCGAAATCTATCAGAAAAAGTAATTTTGGGCCACAGCGGAATTAAAAAGTTAAATTTTGTCAAGTAGTGTATTCTGTCGAAAAAAAATGATATCCTTTTTTTTTTTTGCATTAATTAGGCGTCGTTTAAGGGATCGTTTGTAAGAATCTATGGATAAACGGCCAAATTGTAGCCGCTTGACCAAAACGCCTCAAAACTCATTTTATCGGAAAAATAACGTCCGGCACGTTGCTGGTCCAACTGCCAACGACTTTTCCTGAGTTTTTAAGTCAAAAAATTTTCAAATTTGAATTTGAAATCTTAGTTTTTTCCAGACGTTAAGCTGCAGCTACAAAATGTCTGGGTCGGATTTTTTTTTATACCCGTACTCAAAAAGAGTTAAGGGGTATACTGTATTTGTGGTAAAAGTGGATGTGTGTAACGCAGAGAAGGAAAATTTTCCGACCCCATAAAGTATATATATTCTTGATCAGTATCAATAGCCGAGTCGTTAGAGCCATGTCTGTCTGTCCGTCCTCATGAGCGCCTCGTTCTCAGAGACTATAAAAGCTAGAGCAACGAAATTTTTTTTCCAGACTCATGTGATATTACACTGTTACAAGTGTATTTCAAAATTTCGCCCCGCCCCCTTCCGCCATCACAAAGAACGAAAATCTGTGGCAGCCACAATTTTAAGATACGATTAAACTAAAAACGTAGTATCGTAGAGAATGACCATATCTATCAGATTGCCGAATCTGAACCAGATCGGATCATTAATATAGCCAGAATAAAGAAATTAATTTTCAGTTGCTTCCCCCACCTCCTCTGGCGCTGCTGACGCTATTCATTCTCTGCCTCGCTCGCACACACTCTGCCCTGTGCAATGCGCGAGCAACCCCTAGCGGAGGAGATGTAGAATCTAAATGGTAGATGTAGAATATTTGTTCGTGATGTATTATCTACATTTTACATGTAGATGTAGTTAACAAATGTAGCAAAAAATGTAATTTGTAAAATTAAAATTTTTTTTTTAAATTTTAATCATAATCTCATAAATTTATATACTGACTGAGTACGGGTATAAAAGTAGAGTCGCGACTAGAAGCGACTCACGTTCCTTCTCGTTTTTATTATGTTTTGCTTAAATATAATCACTATGGATAATAATTAATAATAATTATTATGGATAACACTATCCGACACAATTTTTCCTCAAGGAACAAAACCAAATTTTTCTTTAAGATTTGGGACTTAGAAATGGTTTGATGATGTTTTTTTTTTCTATGGCAGACCTTTTTTTTGAAGAATTTTTGAAGTCTGGTATTATTTTTTAAAGCTGTTTTCAGAGGTAGCGCTTATTTTTTTCACATAACTAAGTATCTTACGTCTGGTTGTAAAGAACTTTTCTATTCTGGAAAGATAATTTAAACAGCTAGAAGT
>JAWNNB010000222.1:0-21213 GCA_035043285.1 Drosophila subsilvestris
CTTTTAACAGTGTGATATCACATGAGTGAGGAAAACAAAATTTTGTTGCTCTAGCTCTTATTGTCTCTAAGAACTAGGCGCTCATTAGACAGACATGGCTAAATCAACTCGGTTATTTATGCTGATCAAGAATACATGTACTTTGGAGTGGCCAGTTTTTACTCTTAAATTCCCACCGATCAGTTGAGACATTGTCTTTACATTTCTTGTAAAAGTAATATAAGAGATCTGTGCAGTCGATGGTAAGAGCTTCCACAGAAAAGATTAAGGCGTGTGGATCGTTAGAAACCTAAGTAACTATGTGGGGGACGCTTTAGGTAAGCTTTGAATTTTGATCATACGATTGCTCCGTTAGTTGTGGAAGCCCAAAGTCTCGAAAGTACAGCAGAAGCTTATGCTAGAAACGAGATTCTGGGTAAGTCATTGCAAGAGAAAAACTGCAACAGATCAGAAGTGTCTGTCCGCATATTATGATAAAAGTGAATCTGTAAAAAGTTACATAAGCAGACACGTGCATATATCAACTAGAAGACAATTAACAATTCTAGTGGTCTGAATTCCTCATTGGAAGGAACTGAATCCACGATAACGGGGCTCACAAGGTCTGCCAGTCCAACCGCAGCGCTGGGAAAGGCCTTAGCCTTAACAGGGAGTAGCAGACAAAATTTACCTACGTACGCCGAGTAATAAAAACACCGAAAATAACCCGGAAAATCTTCTAGAGCAAGAATCGAACCAACTGAAGACCCCAACTGCCCAACAAAGAAACCGAGTACCAGGTTGTTCTAGTAATTTCGACAAAAACGATGAGCCGCAATCGTCATCCCTCTCTCTGTCGAGTTGAGCGCGCGCCGAAAGCTTTCGCCTAGAGTGCAGTGACAGTCCAAGTTAATCTCAAACTGTGGATTAGACCATTTAGTTGCGTGAGTAGAAATATGTTTGTTTTTTTCTTTAAATAATTATTTTTGTTCTTCAGTATAATCGGTTTTTCTTAAGCCAATTCTTATTTTTGTTTTCATTAATCAAATTTTTTTACGCACACGAACGCTGTTCTTTGTTATCCATTTGTATTTATTTACTATTTGTATTTATCCTTAGTTCTGCTTTTTTTGTGTTCCATAATTAGCAGATAATTGTTAATAAATAAATAAATAAATTCAAAAATGGAAATTTTGTTCTAGTCGTTGTTATTTATTCCAGAACTATTTAATTTAGTTAAGCTATTTAAATATGTATACTGAATCTGTACTGAATAAAATGGACTATATTAAAATCTAATTATAAATTAGTTTTTGAAATTTTTAAAGTAGCCAGCTTAAAATAATTTTAGTTAGTTTCGTGTTTATTTAAAAATTCTTTCATACAAATAAAATATATTAGATATTTAAGTAGAATCATTAACACTGTCCGCCAAACTCTTTTTTAACAAGAGGGAACGTTGTGGTCGCGCGCATATGCTGCGCTCTACTTTTTAACCGGTACTCAGTCAGTATATCTGTGAGCTTATGTTTTTTATCGAATTTTAAATTAAGTGATTTGCTTAAATTTTGTTGATACATCTGTCATCTAGAATGTAGATTCTACATATTCTCCGCTAGTGTCGCGAGACCGATTTTGTGTGAGCGAGAGAGAGAATGAGTAGCGCTGCAGCTCGGAAAATAAAGTTGAAAACAGTATTAACCTATAATTATCATTAAATATTCGTCCAGAGTTATGAAATGTAAAGTAATGCGCTCATCATGTTTAATTTTCAGCGCCACTATTGTGCCACATATTATCTACGACTTTCGACCGGGCGAAATTTTTAGATACACTTTTAACAGTGTGATATCACATGAGTGAGGAAACAAAATGTTGTTGCTCTAGCTCTTATTGTCTCTAAGAACTAGGCGCTCATTAGAAAGACATGGCTAAATCAACTCGGTTATTTATGATGATCAAGAATACATGTCCTTTGGAGTGGCCAGTTTTTACTCTTAAGTTCCCACCGATCAGTTGAGCCATTCTCTTTACATTTCTTGTAAAAGTAATATAAGAGAGCTGTACAGTCGATGGTAAGAGCTTCCATAAAAAAGATTAAGGCGTGTGGATCGTTAGAAACCTAAGTAACTATGTATTAGCTCAAACAAGAATCGTACGATTACCCCGTAAGTGCTTAGGTAAGCTTTGAATTTTGATCATACGATTGCTCCGTTAGTTGTGGAAGCCCAAAGTCTCGAAAGTACAGCAGAAGTTTATGCTTCATTGCAAGAGCAAAGCTGCAACAGATCAGAAGTGTCTTTCCGCATATTATGATAAAAGTGCATCTGTAAAAAGTTACTTAAGCAGACACGTGCATATATCAACTAAAAGACAATTAACAATTCTAGTGGTCTGAATTCCTCATCGGAAGGAACTGAATCCACGAAAACGGGGCTTACAAGGTCTGCCAGTCCAACCGCAGCGCTTAGGCCTTAGACTTAACAGGGACAGGGAAAACACCGAAAATAACCCGGAAAATCTTCTAGAGCAATAATCGAACCAACTGAAGACCCCAACTGCCCAACAAAGAAACCGAGTACCAGGTTGTTCTAGTAATTTCGACAAAAACGATGAGCCGCAATCGTCATCCCTCTCTCTGTCGAGTTGAGCGCGCGCCGAAAGCTTTCGCCTAGAGTGCAGTGACAGTCCAAGTTAATCTCAAACTGTGGATTAGACCATTTAGTTGCGTGAGTAGAAATATGTTTGTTTTTTTCTTTAAATAATTATTTTTGTTCTTCAGTATAATCGGTTTTTCTTAAGCCAATTCTTATTTTTGTTTTCATTAATCAAATTTTTTTACGCACACGAACGCTGTTCTTTGTTATCCATTTGTATTTATTTACTATTTGTATTTATCCTTAGTTCTGCTTTTTTTGTGTTCCATAATTAGCAGATAATTGTTAATAAATAAATAAATAAATTCAAAAATGGAAATTTTGTTCTAGTCGTTGTTATTTATTCCAGAACTATTTAATTTAGTTAAGCTATTTAAATATGTATACTGAATCTGTACTGAATAAAATGGACTATATTAAAATCTAATTATAAATTAGTTTTTGAAATTTTTAAAGTAGCCAGCTTAAAATAATTTTAGTTAGTTTCGTGTTTATTTAAAAATTCTTTCATACAAATAAAATATATTAGATATTTAAGTAGAATCATTAACACTGTCCGCCAAACTCTTTTTTAACAAGAGGGAACGTTGTGGTCGCGCGCATATGCTGCGCTCTACTTTTTAACCGGTACTCAGTCAGTATATCTGTGAGCTTATGTTTTTTATCGAATTTTAAATTAAGTGATTTGCTTAAATTTTGTTGATACATCTGTCATCTAGAATGTAGATTCTACATATTCTCCGCTAGTGTCGCGAGACCGATTTTGTGTGAGCGAGAGAGAGAATGAGTAGCGCTGCAGCTCGGAAAATAAAGTTGAAAACAGTATTAACCTATAATTATCATTAAATATTCGTCCAGAGTTATGAAATGTAAAGTAATGCGCTCATCATGTTTAATTTTCAGCGCCACTATTGTGCCACATATTATCTACGACTTTCGACCTGGCGAAATTTTTAGATACACTTTTAACAGTGTGATATCACATGAGTGAGGAAACAAAATGTTGTTGCTCTAGCCCTTATTGTCTCTAAGAACTAGGCGCTCATTAGACAGACATGGCTAAATCAACTCGGTTGTTTATGATGATCAAGAATACATGTACTTTGGAGTGGCCAGAGCCCAAAGTCTCGAAAGTACAGCAGAAGTTTATGCTTCATTGCAAGAGCAAAGCTGCAACAGATCAGAAGTGTCTTTCCGCATATTATGATAAAAGTGCATCTGTAAAAAGTTACTTAAGCAGACACGTGCATATATCAACTAAAAGACAATTAACAATTCTAGTGGTCTGAATTCCTCATCGGAAGGAACTGAATCCACGAAAACGGGGCTTACAAGGTCTGCCAGTCCAACCGCAGCGCTTAGGCCTTAGACTTAACAGGGACAGGGAAAACACCGAAAATAACCCGGAAAATCTTCTAGAGCAATAATCGAACCAACTGAAGACGCCAACTGCCCAACAAAGAAACCGAGTACCAGGTTGTTCTAGTAATTTCGACAAAAACGATGAGCCGCAATCGTCATCCCTCTCTCTGTCGAGTTGAGCGCGCGCCGAAAGCTTTCTCCTAGAGTGCAGTGACAGTCCAAGTTAATCTCAAACTGTGGATTAGACCATTGAGTTGCGTGAGTAGAAATATGTTTATTTTTTTCTTTAAATAATTATTTTTGTTCTTCAGTATAATCGGTTTTTTTTAAGCAAATTCTTATTTTTGTTTTTATTAAGCAAATTTTATTTGCGCACACGAACGCTGTATTTTGCTATCCTTTGTGTTTATTTACTATTTGTATTTATCCTTAGTTCTGCTATTTTTGTGTAATTAGGAGATAATTGTTAATAAATAAATAATTAAATTCAAAAATGGAAATTTTGTTCTAGTCGTTATTTATTCCAGAACTATTTAACTAATTATAAATTAGTTTTTACAATTTATAAAGTAACCAGATTAAAATAATTTTAGTTAGTTTCCTGTTTATTTAAAAATTCGTTCATACAAATATAATATATTAGATATTTAAATCGAATCATTAACACTGTCCGCCAAACTATTTTTTAACGAGAGGGAACGTTGTTGTCGCGCGCATATGCTGCGCTCTACTTTTTAGCCGGTACTCAGTCGGTATATCTGTGAGCTTATGTTTTTTATCGAATTTTAAATTAATTGATTTGCTTAAATTTTGTTGATACATCTGTCATCTAGAATGTAGATTCTACATATTCTCCGCTAGTGTCGCACACTGCGCGAGACCGATTTTGTGTGAGCGAGAGAGAGAATAAGTAGCGCTGCAGCTCGGAAAATAAAGTTGAAAAACAGTATTAACCTATAATTTTCATTGAATATTCGTCTGAGTTATGATATGTAATGGATTGTGTAGTCGTTCACATATGCGCTCGTACATAATATCATGTTATCTACGACTTTCGACCTTTGTGGGGGCGGGCGAAATTTCGAAATACACTTTTAACACTTTTAATTGTTATTGAATATTGTCTGGACGTTGATATGCATTTACTGCACCATCAAGTGGCCCATGCGACACCAAGCCGAAGCCTGTTACGCGCCCAACCGACCGGGGTCGCTGCCGCATGACGCGCGACGCGTGTTACCGAACCGATCGTGAACATGCAGGTTAGACTAATATTCGGGGAAAATTAGAGCTTAACACAACTGAAGAGCTAAACATGCAAAGATAGTTAAGAAATAGTACTAATTACGAGAAAGGTATGCTAATATTAGTGATTTAAGAAGAGGAAGGGAATTAGTGGTGGATATTATAAGGTAGAGAGAATTATAGTCAGAGCATAAGACCCTAAACGGTTCATGCAAAGAATAATTTGATCTACAAAGTGGAAGGAACAAAGGAATAAAGTTTCTAGTAGATCTAACAGGAATCGTAAAGTTTATGCGGCTCAACAAGTCAGGGCTATGTACGTCACCCTTGATCAGGTTGTGCATAAAATAAACACCAAGCATTTTTCTACGACCAAATAAGGTTGGAAGGTTTATTAAAAGCAATCTACGAGATGGCAGTAAGATGGCAGTCTCACACCTGCATATAGGGATCGTCAAACTCCTTTGACTACCTTTTTATAAAGCCAAGCACGCCCATGGCCTTATTTACCATGGTAGAAATGTGTTCAGAAAACTTTAGCTTGGGGTCTAGTTTAACACCAAGATCATCAACCAATATAATTCTCTCAAGAGAACCACCGCAGAGGGTGTAGGGAGCCAGCATGGGGCTGGAGCGATGAAATGTCATAACTTTTCATTTCGAGGCATTTAGGTGTAATATATTTGCACAACACCATGACTGAAAGTTATTAAGATCGGATTGCAAGCGAGAGTGAAAAGAAATGTCCTTGTACTGGACACAGAGTTTAACATCATCCGCATATATGAGTACTCGAGAATTTGTTAATACTGAAGGTAGGTCATTAATAATAAGTGTGAAAAGTATGGGGCCTAGATGGCTGCCCTGTGGTACTCCAGAAGTAACCTTAACAGGTAAATAGGAGTTTTTGAAGAGAACTCGTGGAGAACTAGAACGAAGGTAACTAGAAATCCATCTCAAAAAATTAGGCGGAAACCCTAAAAGGTCAAGTTTTTGTGCTAGAAGGGAGTGGTTTACAGAGTCAACTGCTTTACTGAAATCAGTGTAGATAACATCCGTCTGAAAGTTACCTTGGAAGCCTTTAATGATAAAAGAGGTAAACTCTGTAGCAGTATTATCCCCAATACCACTGTACATACATATAAGACTAGCTATTAAGCCCACTGTAATTTTTCCCCAATACCACTGTATTAAGCCCACTGTAATTGTGCTCTCAGCACCAAGACATATAGAGACACTCTCAATGTAGACAGAGCGCAAGGTATATGAAGGAGAAAAGAAAAGAATAAAACGAAGAGCGAGATCAGTTTTGGATCGAGCGTAGACGAGAAAACACGCGTTAGTAATTGCTGTCCCGACTACAATTTCAGAAGTGGTTCAGAAGCCAACTAGAGTTAAAACTCCCACTCAACTAACAGCTGCTGACTAAAACAATTAAAATGGAAGGTCTTGACATCAAGAACTATACGCCGGCCGGATTGAAGGCTTGGTGTGCTCGATTAAATCTTCCCACAGAGGGTAGTAAGGCCAGCTTGATTGCCATGCTAAATGAAATTCCTGCATTTGAGGGTGGACATGGACCAATAATCGAGAACCAAGGCGCAGTTCCAAAACAAACAGAAAATAATAAAATCAACGACGCATCAAAAGGCATCTGCGAAATTTCTGGAGACTACGACGACGGCGCTGTACCCACAGCTTCAGCTAGCAGTGTGTCAGACAAGGACGGATATACTGACCTGCTCGTTGGTTTCGACGCACACAACGAAACGTTGAAGAAGGAAGAGTCGCCGATTGAATTAGTAGTGCAGACCACAGAAAAGATGTCGTTGGAATTCAAAAAAGACAACAAAGAAGAAATCGAGACATTAGTAGAGGTTGGCAGCTCCAGCCCCACTCCGGCAAATAGTACTTTTGCAACACTAGAACAAACCATCGAAGACCTACAACACGAAAATGAACAGCTGCCCAAAAAGTCAGCTGTCCCATTTAATGTAATAAATGAATGCGTTCCTGAGTTCAATACACAATTGCAATGTTTTGTCTTGGCAGAGGCTATGCTTATGGCATTCCAGTACCTAAACAGACCTCGTCCACCACCCACTAAGATGCGCCCTTCCTTGGTGGAAGTTAAGAAGTACACAGGACCCAAGTAAGATGTAAGCCAACCAGCGACCACCACCAATAAAACCAGGGACCGTAATCATTATAGCTATAGTTTAAAAACGAGAAGGAACGTGAGTCGCTTCTAGTCTCGAATCTACTTTTATACCCGTACTCAGTCAGTATATAAATTTGTGAGCTTATAATTGAAATTTAAAAAAATTTTTAATTTTACATTTTACATTTTACATTTTTTGCTACATTTGTTAACTACATCTACATCTAAAATGTATTTTAGATAGACGCATAAATTATGCGTCGTTTAAGGTATTGTTTGTAAAAATCGATGGATAAACGGCCAAGTTGCAGCCGTTTGACCAAAACGACTCAAACCTAATTTTTCCTGAAAAAATACCGTCAGGTATGTTGCCAATTGTCCCAGCTATCCCAACTGCCAAAATGGGATTTCAAGAAAAACAAAAAGGACCTGTAATTTTAACGAGTCCTTGGTATGGATATATCTCGCATATATACCCTACCTGTTCATGTCCATTTGGGCTGTAAATGCTGTGGACAGTTACTTTTATTTCTTATACATAAACCAGTTACTTTTATTTCTTATATTTCTTTTTTTTTACCGTTTTTCCTTCACAGGTGCTGGTTCCGCACAAATTATACCTTTTTCCATTCTAGCTATTCATAGAAAAGGATATATGACTATGTACCTATAGTATCCCTGCCTCAGTGTAGTTTTGACTTCTATCAGAATACGATCGTGTGTGTTCAAAAAATACTACTTGTTTCTAATTGAAAGCATTTTAAATGGATAACGTAAGCCGTTAATTTGCATGTGTTTACAAAGCAGAATAATTTTGCTACATATGAGGAAAGTTATGACCAGCAATGAAGAAAAATTTTAATTTGGAACTATAATGCTGTAGAGATTTACGGCTCTGTTTATTTTTTATTTTTTGTTCATTTAAATTAACTGGAATCGAGAGATACCCAAAACAATCTGGCCAAGGTTTTACGCTTTCTGCTCCTCCTTTAGAGGAAATACCGCCACTAAAACGCAAAAAAGAGGAGATGTCGTCTTCATCGCGTGGAACAACGGATTCAAGTAATGACCAACCAGGAGATTATAAACATTGCAAGCTTCTTTCTCAGGAAAAATTGAATCCAATTCTTGGATATTTTTTAAAGGATGCCCTTTGCTTGTAGTGATATGTTTTGTGAAGGGGCGGACGCCCAGTCACACATTTTCCATTTTTTCCAAGAAGGTTTATTTATGTTTATTTAGTATTAGTTATTACTTGATTTTTATTTTAATACTATTATTATTACTATTACTATACACCTGAAGCAGTGTGATATCACATGAGTCTGGAAACAAAATTTGGTTGATCTAACTCTTATAGTCTCTGAAACCTAGGCGACAAACAAGACGGACAGACAGACAGACGCGCAACCAGACAGACATGGCTATATAGACTCGGCTATTGATGCTGATCAAGAATATATGTCTATTTTTTATGGGGTCGGAAACGTTTCCTTATCTGCGTTACACACATCCACTTTTACCTCAAATGAAATATACGCCCTAAAACCCTCTGCACACTGAGGCCATCCGGGAGGAACGGCAGAAATTTTTGACAGATGTGAAACTCCAATTCCCACTGGCACCATCCAGCATTCACCATCCATGAGTAACAGCTGATGCTGCATATAAATAAAATTGCAATGGCATGTGCATGTGCATGTGATCCAGCAGCAAAACATGTTGGTGGACATGGATGATGATGAGGACAACTGTGACGAGTAGGAGATATTAGAATGAATATTTGTTTTTCATACGTCGCTTATCACGTTCGTGGAGTAATACTAGTGAGCGACCCAAACGAGGCTTTTCCGTGATTTTTGGGATCTTTCAAGAGTTTTCCTATTCTGGAAAGATAATTTAAAAGGAAAGCCCAAACTTTTTGTGATTTCAGCTTACCGTCTGGGAAATATGAAGCATTCAAATTCAAAAACGATGATTTTTGTGCAGTATTTTTACGAAATTTTGACAATAAAAACTCAGGAAAAGTCGAAAAAAATATACATCCTATGTTCTTCACCTTTTTTTGGTGTATAGGTTGATTTTTTAGGCGTCGCACAGTGGGGCCTCAGCCGCAAAGAGGTAGCAAAAGTCAATGTATCATTTTGTTTTTTTGTATCATTTACTAGGTGTATTCATTTTTATCAATATTCAATGAAAAACTGCTTTGTTGCACAGACAGTTCTAGAGAAAAACGTACTTTCCAAACCATCTAAATTTTTCTTTGTTTTTCAACGTTGACTTAATTTAAAAAAAAAATACATTTTTGTTCTTCCGAAATATTTTGTATACGGGATCTTTGCATATTTCTGTACTCAAATCAAAGGTCCATACGTGCACCCTTGGGTTTTTTGGCTTCTACATCGATAACAGTGACGCTACCTCGCACGGCCAAGCCGTTTGACCAAAACGACTCAAACCTAATTTTTCCTGAAAAAATACCGTCAGGTATGTTGCCAATTGTCCCAGCTATCCCAACTGCCAAAATGGGATTTCAAGAAAAAAAAAAGGACCTGTAATTTTGGTTTTAACGAGTCCTTGGTATGGATATATCTCGCATATATACCCTACCTGTTCATGTCCATTTGGGGTGTAAATGCTGTGGACAGTAACTTTTATTTCTTATACATAAACCAGTTACTTTTATTTCTTATACATAAACCTTTTTTTATAAACCTTTTATGGTCAAATTTTGACCGTTTTTCCTTCACAGGTGCTGGTTCCGCACAAATTATACCTTTTTCCATTCTAACTATTCATAGAAAAGGATATATGACTATGTACCTATAGTATCCCGCCTCAGTGTAGTTTTGACTTCTATCAGAATACAATCGTGTGTGTTAAAAAAATACTACTTGTTTCTAATTGAAAGCATTATCCATAAATGGATAACTTAAAAAGAATCGAACTTTTAGTTTAGGAGATATGAGCAATCAAAGTTGAAAATTATTTCCGCGTGCAACAATTTATTCAACTTTTATTGACATACTGAATCTTTCAGGTAGAATAAAAATTGAACTGTGTGAGGTATCATTTTGTTTTTGGTATCATTTACTAGGTGTATTCATTTTTATCAATATTCAATGAAAAACTGATTTGTTGCACAGACAGTTCTAGAGAAAAACGTACTTTCCAAACCATCTAAATTTTTCTTTGTTTTTCAACTTTGACTTGAATTTAAAAAAAATACATTTTTGCTTTTCCGAAATATTTTGTATACGGGACCTTTGCATATTTCTTTACCTAAATCAAAGGTCCATACGTGCGATTAACAGTGACGCTACCTCGCACGAAAAACGGCCAAAAATGGGCTGTCGCAGCTCAAATTCCCATACAAAATCTAAATTTTTACGTTTTTCGTGCGAGTTAGCGTCGCTGTTATCGATGTAGAAGCCACAAAACCCAAAATCGCACGTATGGACCTTTGATTTAGGTAAAGAAATATGCAAAGAGCCCGTATACAAAATATTTCGGGAATACAAAAATGTAATTTTTTTTAAATTCAGGTCAAAGTCGAAAAACAAAAAAAAATCAGGTACTAATGTACTAATGAAACTATATACTCAGGTACACTCAATAATTTAACCATTTTAAAGTTTTCGCTATCTAAATTATGTTGTTAGCTATTAATCCATTTGAAGGTAGGTCTTTTTAACTTCGACCTACCCTTTCAAAAGTTTTTTTAGCATTGCATATGCAGGATGACTAAGTTTTTTAACCTGCTTTTTATTTTGCCAAAGGGTGGTATATGCAAATGTATATATATTGCAGTCCTTTTTTGAATGATTCCTTAATTGAAGAGGAAAATTTGGAATATGGCATTTCCCCATTGCATGCAAGAATAACATGTATGGAGTTTATTTTAAAACTTGCATATACCATCCCGCGAACGGAAAAATCTTTTGACGATAGCATGCCAGACAAAGAGAAACATAAACACAGGAACAAAATTATTCAAGACGAATTCTTTGCGAAACTTGGACAGAGGAACGACTGCCCCAAATATGGATACGGGAACACAAACGATGAAAACTCATCCCGGAAATTCTTTAAGGAACACGAAATTACAGCAAAAATAACTGGAGTGGATGAAGGCATTATCCAAAGATTGGCTGTAATTTTGAATATTTTAAACTGCAAGGACATAATTAACACACGCAAAAAAGAATTAGAGTGTATTTATTCTTCAGAAATGTTAAGATTATTGGATATTCCTAACGATTCATCGGAAATAGATGCTTGTCTTATAGTAAACCAAAAATAAGAACAATTAAAAAAATTTTTGTTTCCCCTTTTTTTTGTAAATTCTGTTTAAGTTAAAAATTAAATGTGAAATAACTTTTTGTAGTATAATAGGCCATTAAAAATTCTTTATCGATCCGAAAAACTTGGAATTTATCATTTTGCATAGGAAAATATTCACTGGTAAAAAAGTTCAATTTTGGCTATTTATTGTAAAGCTTCTAGATAGTGTAACACCATGTACTTTTTCAGACTAAATTCTGAAAGTTTTTTCTTTTAAACGCAATTTATTTCATGAAGATATCTAGATTCGTTCGGAAGTTATTAATTTAGCAAGCTGAAATGGCCAAAGGCCCCACTGTGCGTCGCAAGCTTTAAGATGCGCCGCATCATTGTCTTCTTCTATCCACATTGCTCTTATGGGCATCATTGTCGCATGTTTCATTAAACGGAAAAATCCAATAATACGCCCCAGTGTAAACAGGCTATAAGCTACCGCGTTGTCCGCGGTATCGGGTTGGTTTCCCGGGTCAACTGCAAGTATGCTCGTCCGCATTGGATTATGGCCTTGATGCCGCCTAAGAAATCGAGTCCTAGGATGTCGAGTCGACCACCATAGGAAGTACCAGAAATGTCACCTGTGTCTCTAGTTGATCCAGTCCTACCTTGACTGTTACTGCTTGCGTCACCTTCTTTGTCGTCCCGTTGGCCAGGCGGACCCGTGTCCTTACGTTTCGTACATTCCATTCCTTGCTTAGCTCCTTCACTATCAGCTCGCTGACGAAGGAGCGGGTTGCCCCTGTGTCGAGGGTCGCTGACAATGGTATTCCGGCGATGGTTACCAGTACTGTGATCCTACCTCCCTCCAAGCTCAGTGGATGCCTTACTCCTGGGGAACCTGGATGGATGTCTCCGTTCGGGTTCCTGACGGACGGAGACTCAGTCCATTTGCCGACCCGGATCGACGGCAGCAGTCGATTGTCCGGATACCACGGCGGCCGCAGTCCCAGCAAAATAATACGCGTCGATTCCTGCAAGCGCTGCTGAAATGGCCCTCCTCTCCGCAATTTCTCGGTATTTCGGGAGGGTCCTATCTCTTGGTTTGGTATCCATGTGGCTGCTGGTCGGGTGATTGTCCGCGGTCCCGAGTCGTCTCATATGCCACTATCATAAGTCGAAGGTCGATCAGATAGTCCTGAAATGTCGCATTGGGTCATTGGTACCGGCTTCTGATCGTGTCTTCTAATCGCTGAAAATACCTAGGGGGCAAAAAGAAATTTTAGTGTGGCTTTTCGGCCTAAAAGTATGTGGAATAGAAAGGGCCATCCTACCCAGAGGCTTTCACTCAAAGAACAATGAGTGGTAAAGCCACGAATCCCCGAATCGGATCGGGTCCGGATCGGTTGACGGGAAGGGTTGAGGAGCAGTACCTTGTAAGGCCTGGAGGAGTTATAAAGTGCGTCTCTAGTTGATCGTACACTGTATACACGCGAAACTGGAAAAAAACGCGAATCGTGTACGGTAAATTGGCAAGCCAAGTGAACTGTGCCACCGCCTCAGCAGCAGCGGGGCTACAGCTTTTTACCGTCAACACAACAGCAACAGCGCAAGCAGCAACAGAGCAGGCCTACCAACAACAGAGGGGCACAACTTCACCGCTCCACCGGGCAAGCAAGCCCAGCAACAGAGCAGGTCTACCAACAACAGCGGAAGCAACAACAGTAACAGAGCAGGTCTACCAACAACAGCGGAAGCAACAACAGTACCAGAACACACATACCAACAACCGCGCAAGCAACCAGTACCAGAACAGACATACCAACAACAGAGTCAGGCAGCCACAACAACAACAGCACAAGCACAGGCGAGCGGCCGTAACGGCCCAATGTTTAAATAACCACCCTACATATCTATAGATAGTTATCATTTAGTTTAGGCGCCCTCAGCGCATGTAATTATTTATATTAATATTCCGGGAGGGGAAAGTAAAGCGGGAAAGGGGCAAGGCAAAGCACTAGGCAAAAGTGTTGCTGTTAAGTCAGTTATTCCCTCTCCCATCTTTTTAAATTCTTTCATTCCCTACCGCCAAAACCGTCCCGCCAAGCTATAGCGTCGCTTCGAGAGTTTGGAAGCTGAGCGCTAGAACGAGAGAGGGGAAACGCCGCATCGGTGCGGATGAGCGTGGGTGCAAATTAGTTAGTATGGTCTGTCTTGTTGGTCTGTCTTATGTTAAATAAACTTATAATGTATTTAATGTGTTAGTGTTTTCTGTTGGGAGCCATGCGTCGATCGAAGTTGCTGTCTAAATAGGTCTCGGTAGCGGACGGGATCATCTGGTTCAGAATGGGAATGGATGATCATGGTTGGGAGGGCGAAGTGACAGCAGAACATCCGCTGCCACGATTTACGTCGCCGTGACCTTGTCCGTCTTTTGTATGTACACTCTGTATTAGGTTTTTGTGGATAATGTCCGTAGCACGTGAATAATAATTATATTTTTAAGGCCAGCGAGCACGGTATCTAGATGAATTTATACATCCCATCCCTACTCTACCGAATCAAGAAGCCGGAAAAAGCACATGCTTTCGTGGATGATACAACCACCACCAGCTCGTAACATTATAGGTGATATACTACAAAATCGAGGAACTCCTGTCGGAATTCGTTCCAAGGTTTCCCTTGCCTTGTTGATTAGTAACCCGGAGATGGCTCGAGGTAGTTGATCTGGGCTCCCTCCACGCTCTTCTATTCTTTCGATGAATGCTAACGCGTCCTTATGTCCGTCGAACTTCAGTCCCCAGCTGCGCAATTTGTCGGCTAGTACGAGATTTCTTCCTTCGTAGCTCGTAGTTGCCTTTGTTAGATTTTTCGTCGGCCGTGGCTTCCTGGTGCTTACAGTCCATAGGTCCAGCTTCTTTAACCAACGGTGAGATGTCTATTAGTAAGGGCAGCTCCAGGTGGGCTCCCTCTTTCTCGGCTCGGCTGCTGGGTCCAGGCTGTACGAGTCAACACAGGATGCCTGGGCAATCGCCAGGCGACACCTCTTGAAACTACAGGTCTACGAGGTCGACAAAGAATGCCTGGGCAATCGCCGGGCCTTTGCGAGCTACGGTCTACAGGGGGTGAAGTTTTGCAGAGATCACCCGCAGATACCCCGGTATATCCGGGGTGATACTTCTCTGCGTGGGGGGGGGGAGGAAAAGCTGGAGGTCGACAAAGAATGCCTGGGCAATCGCCGGCTGCCGTTGCATTGGTTTCGTCCGCTCTCGGCTCTCTTCCTGTCTCGAGTGCTAGTTGTTGCTGTCGTTGCTATCGGCTTCGTTCGCTCTCGGCTCTCTTCTTGTCTCGACCCACCCTTGTTGTCGGTTCTCGCTACATTCTTGTAGCTCGGCTGCCGTTGCATTGGTTTCGTCCGCTCTCGGCTCTCTTCCTGTCTCGAGTGCTAGTTGTTGCTGTCGTTGCTATCGGCTTCGTTCGCTCTCGGCTCTCTTCTTGTCTCGACCCACCCTTGTTGTCGGTTCTCGCTACATTCTTGTAGCTCGGCTGCCGTTGCATTCGTTTCGTTCGCTCTCGGCTCTCTTCCTGTCTCGAGTGCTGGTTGTTGCTGTCGTTGCCATCGGCTTCGTTCGCTCTCGGCTCTCTTCTTGTCTCGACCCACCCTTGTTGTCGGTTCTCGCTACATTTTTGTAGCTCGGCTGCCGTTGCATTGGTTTCGTTCGCTCTCGGCGCTCTTCTTGTCTCGAGTGCTGCTGTTTTCAAGGTTTTTGTCTTTCCCTTCCCCTTCCTTCTAAACTCACGGTACTATTGCTTACTTAAATAATTTTGATTCATGAATGTCACTTACTTACTAATATCTTAACCTACTAATCCGTCAAACAAAACTAATAATAGTATTAAAATAAAAATCAAGTAATAACTAATACTAAATAAACATAAATAAACCTTCTTGGAAAAATTGGAAAATGTGTGACTGGGCGTCCGCCCCTTCACATATCACTACAAGCAAAGGGCATCCTTTAAAAAATATCCAAGAATTGGATTCAATTTTTCCTGAGAAAGAAGCTTCCAATATTTATAATCTCCTGGTTGGTCATTACTTGAATCCGTTGTTCCACGCGATGAAGACGACGTCTCCTCTTTTTTGCGTTTTAGTGGCGGTATATCCTCTAAAGGAGGAGCAGAAAGCGTAAAGCCTTGGCCAGATTGTTTTGGGTATCTCTCGATTACAGTTAATTTAAATGAACAAAAAAAAAATAAACAGAGCCGTGAATCTCCACAGCATTATAGTTCCAAATTAAAATTGTTTTCTGAACAAAAAAAAATTTAAGAAAAATAAGTACCTAATGTTTAGTATTTTTTGTACACTTAATATAAAGTTTTTTTCATACTGTTCTTACAACTTTTCGGTAAAAACGAATTTTTCTTCATTGCTGGTCATAACTTTCCTCATATGTAGAAAAATTATTCTGCTTTGTAAACACATGCAAATTAACGGCTTAAGTTATCCATTTAAAATGCTTTCAGTTAGAAACAAGTAGTATTTTTTGAACACACACGATTGTATTCTGATAGAAGTCAAAACTACACTGAGGCGGGATACTATAGGTACATAGTCATATATCCTTTTCTATGAATGAATTTCTATGAAATTTTTCCTGTTCATGTCCATTTGGGGTGTAAATGCTGTGGACAGTTACTTTTATTTCTTATACATAAACCAGTTACTTTTATTTCTTATACATAAACCTTTTTTTTTATAAACCATTTATGGTCAAATTTTGACCGTTTTTCCTTCACAGGTGCTGGTTCCGCACAAATTATACCTTTTTCCATTCTAGCTATTCATAGAAAAGGATATATGACTATGTACCTATAGTATCCCGCCTCAGTGTAGTTTTGACTTCTATCAGAATACAATCGCGTGTGTTCAAAAAATACTACTTGTTTCTAATTGAAAGCATTTTAAATGGATAACTTAAGCCGTTAATTTGCATGTGTTTACAAAGCAGAATAATTTTTCTACATATGAGGAAAGTTATGACCAGCAATGAAGAAAAATTCGTTTTTACCGAAAAGTTGTAAGAACAGTATGAAAAAATCTTTATATTAAGTGTACAAAAAATACTAAACATTAGGTACTTATTTTTCTTACATTTTTTTTTGTTCAGAAAACAATTTTAATTTGGAACCATAATGCTGTGGAGATTCACGGCTCTGTTTATTTTTTTTGTTCATTTAAATTAACTGGAATCGAGAGATACCCAAAACAATCTGGCCAAGGCTTTACGCTTTCTGCTCCTCCTTTAGAGGATATACCGCCACTAAAACGCAAAAAAGAGGAGACGTCGTCTTCATCGCGTGGAACAACGGATTCAAGTAATGACCAACCAGGAGATTATAAATATTGGAAGCTTCTTTCTCAGGAAAAATTGAATCCAATTCTTGGATATTTTTTAAAGGATGCCCTTTGCTTGTAGTGATATGTGAAGGAGCGGACGCCCAGTCACACATTTTCCATTTTTTCCAAGAAGGTTTATTTATGTTTATTTAGTATTAGTTATTACTTGATTTTTATTTTAATACTATTATTATTTTTGTTTGACGGATTAGTAGGTTAAGATATTAGTAAGTAAGTGACATTCATGAATCAAAATTATTTAAGTAAGCAATAGTACCGTGAGTTTAGAAGGAAGGGGAAGGGAAAGACAAAAACCTTGAAAACAGCAGCACTCGAGACAAGAAGAGCGCCGAGAGCGAACGAAACCAATGCAACGGCAGCCGAGCTACAAAAATGTAGCGAGAACCGACAACAAGGGTGGGTCGAGACAAGAAGAGAGCCGAGAGCGAACGAAGCCGATGGCAACGACAGCAACAACCAGCACTCGAGACAGGAAGAGAGCCGAGAGCGAACGAAACCAATGCAACGGCAGCCGAGCTACAAAAATGTAGCGAGAACCGACAACAAGGGTGGGTCGAGACAAGAAGAGAGCCGAGAGCGAACGAAGCCGATGGCAACGACAGCAACAACCAGCACTCGAGACAGGAAGAGAGCCGAGAGCGAACGAAACGAATGCAACGGCAGCCGAGCTACAAGAATGTAGCGAGAACCGACAACAAGGGTGGGTCGAGACAAGAAGAGAGCCGAGAGCGAACGAAGCCGATAGCAACGACAGCAACAACTAGCACTCGAGACAGGAAGAGAGCCGAGAGCGGACGAAACCAATGCAACGGCAGCCGGCGATTGCCCAGGCATTCTTTGTCGACCTCCAGCTTTTCCTCCCCCCCCCCACGCAGAGGAGTATCACCCCGGATATACCGGGGTATCTGCGGGTGATCTCTGCAAAACTTCACCCCCTGTAGACCGTAGCTCGCAAAGGCCCGGCGATTGCCCAGACATTCTTTGTCGACCTCGTAGACCTGTAGTTTCAAGAGGTGTCGCCTGGCGATTGCCCAGGCATCCTGTGTTGACTCGTACAGCCTGGACCCAGCAGCCGAGCCGAGAAAGAGGGAGCCCACCTGGAGCTGCCCTTACTAATAGACATCTCACCGTTGGTTAAAGAAGCTGGACCTATGGACTGTAAGCACCAGGAAGCCATGGCCGACGAAAAATCTAACAAAGGCAACTACGAGCTACGAAGGAAGAAATCTCGTACTAGCCGACAAATTGCGCAGCTGGGGACTGAAGTTCGACGGACATTAGGACGCGTTAGCATTCATCGAAAGAATAGAAGAGCGTGGAGGGAGCCCAGATCAACTACCTCGAGCCATCTCCGGGTTACTAATCAACAAGGCAAGGGAAACCTTGGAACGAATTCCGACAGGAGTTCCTCGATTTTGTAGTATATCACCTATAATGTTACGAGCTGGTGGTGGTTGTATCATCCACGAAAGCATGTGCTTTTTCCGGCTTCTTGATTCGGTAGAGTAGGGATGGGATGTATAAATTCATCTAGATACCGTGCTCGCTGGCCTTAAAAATATAATTATTATTCACGTGCTACGGACATTATCCACAAAAACCTAATACAGAGTGTACATTCAAAAGACGGACAAGGTCACGGCGACGTAAATCGTGGCAGCGGATGTTCTGCTGTCACTTCGCCCTCCCAACCATGATCATCCATTCCCATTCTGAACCAGATGATCCCGTCCGCTACCGAGACCTATTTAGACAGCAACTTCGATCGACGCATGGCTCCCAACAGAAAACACTAACACATTAAATACATTATAAGTTTATTTAACATAAGAATACTAACTACTAACTAATTTGCACCCACGCTCATCCGCACCGATGCGGCGTTTCCCTCTCTCGCTCTAGCGCTCAGCTTCTAAACTCTCGAAGCGACGCTATAGCTTGGCGGGACGGTTTTGGCGGTAGGGAATGAAGGAATTTAAAAAGATGGGAGAGGGAATAACTGACTTAACAGCAACACTTTTGCCTAGTGCTTTGCCTTGCCCCTTTCCCGCTTTACTTTCCCCTCCCGGAATATTAATATAAATAATTACATGCGCTGAGGGCGCCTAAACTAAATGATAACTATCTATAGATATGTAGGGTGGTTATTTAAACATTGGGCCGTTACGGCCGCTCGCCTGTGCTTGTGCTGTTGTTGTTGTGGCTGCCTGACTCTGTTGTTGGTATGTCTGTTCTGGTACTGGTTGCTTGCGCGGTTGTTGGTATGTGTGTTCTGGTACTGTTGTTGCTTCCGCTGTTGTTGGTAGACCTGCTCTGTTACTGTTGTTGCTTCCGCTGTTGTTGGTAGACCTGCTCTGTTGCTGGGCTTGCTTGCCCGGTGGAGCGGTGAAGTTGTGCCCCTCTGTTGTTGGTAGGCCTGCTCTGTTGCTGGGCTTGCTTGCCCGGTGGAGCGGTGAAGTTGTGCCCCGCTATTGTTGGTAGGCCTGCTCTGTTGCTGCTTGCGCTGTTGCTGTTGTGTTGACGGTAAAAAGCTGTAGCCCCGCTGCTGCTGAGGCGGTGGCACAGTTCACTTGGCTTGCCAATTTACCGTACACGATTCGCGTTTTTTTCCAGTTTCGCGTGTATACAGTGTACGATCAACTCGAGACGCACTTTATAACTCCTCCAGGCCTTACAAGGTACTGCTCCTCAACCCTTCCCGTCAACCGATCCGGACCCGATCCGATTCGGGGATTCGTGGCTTTACCACTCATTGTTCTTTGAGTGAAAGCCTCTGGGTAGGATGGCCCTTTCTATTCCACATACTTTTAGGCCGAAAAGCCACACTACGATTTCTTTTTGCCCCCTAGGTATTTTCAGCGATTAGAAGACACGATCAGAAGCCGGTACCAACGACCCAATGCGACATTTCAGGACTATCTGATCGACCTTCGACTTATGATAGTGGCATATGAGACGACTCGGGACCGCGGACAATCACCCGACCAGCAGCCACATGGATACCAAACCAAGAGATAGGACCCTCCCGAAATACCGAGAAATTGCGGAGAGGAAGGCCATTTCGTCAGGAACCCGAACGGAGACATACATCCAGGTCCCCCAGGAGTAAGGCATCCACTGAGCTTGGAGGGAGGTAGGATCACAGTACTGGTAACCATCGCCGGAATATCATTGTCAGCGACCCTCGACACAGGGGCAACCCGCTCCTTCGTCAGCGAGCTGATAGTGAAGGAGCTAAGCAAGGAAGGGAATGTACGAAACGTAAGGACACGGGTCCGCCTGGCCAACGGGACGACAAAGGAGGTGACGCAAGCAGTAACAGTCAAGGTAGGACTGGATCAACTAGAGACACAGGTGACATTGCTGGTACTTCCTATGGTGGTCGACTCGACATCCTAGGACTCGATTTCTTAGGCGGCATCAAGGCCATAATCCAATGCGGACGAGCATACTTGCAGTTGACCCGGGAAACCAACCCGATACCGCGGACAACGCGGTAGCTTATAGCCTGTTTACACTGGGGCGTATTATTGGATTTTTCCGTTTAATGAAACATGCGACAATGATGCCCATAAGAGCAATGTGGATAGAAGAAGACAATGATGCGGCGCATCTTAAAGCTTGCGACGCACAGTGGGGCCTTTGGCCATTTCAGCTTGCTAAATTAATAACTTCCGAACGAATCTAGATATCTTCATGAAATAAATTGCGTTTAAAAGAAAAAACTTTCAGAATTTAGTCTGAAAAAGTACATGGTGTTACACTATCTAGAAGCTTTACAATAAATAGCCAAAATTGAACTTTTTTACCAGTGAATATTTTCCTATGCAAAATGATAAATTCCAAGTTTTTCGGATCGATAAAGAATTTGTAATGGCCTATTATACTATAAAAAGTTATTTCACATTTAATTTTTAACTTAAACAGAATTTACAAAAAAAAGGGGAAACAAAAATTTTTTTAATTGTTCTTATTTTTGGTTTACTATAAGACATGCATCTATTTCCGATGAATCGTTAGGAATATCCAATAATCGTAACATTTCTGAAGAATAAATACACTCTAATTCTTTTTTGGATTTCACATGTCTAATAGATGAAATAAATGGA
>JAWNNB010000224.1:0-55309 GCA_035043285.1 Drosophila subsilvestris
ATATTCCTACGCACCCACGTATCTGTCCTTGGAGAACATTATCCTCCAGGATCGATATCCCTTCGAGAGATACCGCAACCCCGAGACGACCTACGCACAGCGAGTAGCCACGTGCGGCCCTGAAGACCCTGAAGGAAGACCTCGAGTACGAGCCAGCGAATACCCCAACTCTGTAATTTAAGACAAATAAATAGAACAACCTACTTTTGCCACCTTACTCTTACCGCCTTATTCTTGTACCAGGAGACCTTTTCTTTCAGCTACCACATCCAGAGATCAAACAAATTTCTGTGGACCCGGCGCGGCGAGCATACCCCGGCCGAAGTGCCGTCACATGTTTAGCTCTTGAGTTGTGTTTAGCTCTAATTTTCCTCGAATATTAGTCTAACCTCTATCTTTCCTGCATGTTCGCGATCGGTTCGGTAACACGCGTCGCGCGTCATGCGGCAGCGCCCCCGGTCGGTTGGGCGGGAGAAGGGGCTGCGATTCTAGCCTGGGTTCCGCGCGTAACAGGCTTCGGCTTGGTGTCGCATGGGCCACTTGATGGTGCAGTCATTGCATATCAACGTCCAGACAATACATTGGTTCGACCGAGGACGGTGAAGACTTAAAGGGGAGAGTAGTTAACGAGTGCTAACCAATTGTACACTGTGCGGAAGAATATCTGCCAAGTTTGCACTTTGTTAGGAGTGGGATCGGACGATCGTGGGCGATCCCACTCGAACACCTGCACTGGTGTCAGCGTTTTTATGCTGCGCTGCGCCGGCGTCGCGACCAACAGCAAAGGGCTCGTGGTCGCCGGGCTGGATTAGAATAGTTTAGTTTTTATCTGATCGCCGAGCTGCATGAACACATTTGTCTTGCATTGCCTCGTTAATTACTCAAATAATAATATAGGTTATAATAACCATAATCACCATCCATTCAATAAAGTATCAATGAATATAATATCCCGCCGTCTAATACTTATCGTGTCGGAGGGCAAATAAATATTACTTATATAACAGAGTGTTACATATGAACATGCATGGGTTCACTACACCACCAAGGTTTTGTAACGGCACGAGACTGGTGATTACAAAATTAATAAAAAATAGTTTCGAAGCAACCATTTTGAAAAGAAAGTTCAGAGGAGAAAATGTTTTGCTACCAAGAAATCCAATAATCCCAACAGATGTGCCAATTGAATTCAAATTCGAATTCAATTTCCTGATAGATTGGCATTTGTAATGACCATTAATAAGTCGCAAGGCCAAACAATGACCGTTTTCGGAATATATTAAGAAACACAATGTTTTTCATACGGACAATTATACGTGGCATGTTCTCGCGTGGGCCAACCGTCGCACAGTGGGGCCTCAGCCCCGCTTTGGATAAATCCAATACACGAATTCAATAGAGTATTTTCCAAAGCTTTTAAAAATACAGTTAAAAAAAAATCGGACTTTTAGTTTAGGAGATATGAGCAATCAAAGTTGAAAATTATTTCCGTGTGCAACAATTTATTCAACTTTTATTGATATACTGCATCTTTCAGGTAGAATATAAATTAAACTGTGTGAGGTATCATTTTGTTTTTGGTATCATTTACTAGGTGTATTCATTTTTATCAATATTCAATGAAAAACTGCTTCGTTGCACAGACAGTTCTAGAGAAAAACGTACTTTCCAAACCATCAACATTTTTTTTTTTTCAACTTTGACTTAAATTTAAAAAAAGTACATTTTTGATTGCCCAAAACATTTTTTGTACGTGCTCTTTGCATATTTCTTTACCTAAATCAATGGTCCATACGTGCGCTCTTGGGTTTTTTGGCTTCTGCATCGATAACAGTGACGCTACCTCGCACATTTTGCCAAAGGGTGGTATATGCATATGTATATATATTGCAGTCCTTTTTTGGATGATTCCTTAATTGAAGAAAAAAATTTTGAATATGGCATTTCCCCATTGCATTCAAGAATAAGAGATGTATGGAGTTTATTTTAAAACTTGCATATACCATCCCGCGAACGGAAGAATCTTTTGACGATAGCATTCCAGCCAAAGAGAAACATAAACACAGGAAAAAAATGATTCAAGACGAATTCTTTGCGAAACTTGGACTGAGGGTCGACTGCCCCAAATATGGATACGGGAACACAAACGATGAAAACTCATCCCGGAAATTCTTTAAGGAACACGAAATTACAGCAAAAATAACTGGAGTGGATGAAGGCATTACCCAAAGATTGGCTGTAATTTTGAATATTTTAAACTGCAAGGACAAAATCAACACCCGCAAATTTGGCGAATATGCCTCGAAGACTGCAGAGTTGTTATTTGAAAAGTATCCAGAAAAGAAGCTTACTCCAACGCTTCATAAAATTTTGGCACACGTTCAAATTTTAATAGAACATCAGAGCCTTTCAATTGAAGAGATGTCAGAGGAGACCCAGGAAACGAGAAACAAGGATTACAAGAAATTCAGGTACATGAATACTTGTAAAATATCACGAACAAGGCAAAATCAGAATCTTTTCAACATGTTGGCAGCCTCTTTAGATCCATTTATTTCATCTATTAGACATGTGAAATCCAAAAAAGAATTAGAAAGTATTTATTCTTCAGAAATTTTAAGATTCTTGGATATTCCTAACGATCCATCGGAAATAGATGTATGTTTTATAGTAAAAACGAGAAGGAACGTGTGAGTCGCTTCTGGACGCGACTCTACTTTTATACCCGTACTCAGTCAGTATATAAATTTGTGAGCTTATGATTAAAATTTAAAAAAAAAATTTTAATTTTACATTTTACATTTTTTTGCTACATTTGTTAACTACATCTACATGTAAAATGTAGATAATACATCTAGAACAAATATTCTACATCTACCATTTAGATTCTACATCTCCTCCGCTAGGGGTTGCTCGCGCATTGCACAGGGCAGAGTGTGTGCGAGCGAGACAGAGAATGAATAGCGTCAGCAGCGCCAGAGGAGGTGGGGAAGCAACTGAAAATTAATTTCTTCATTTTGGCCATAATAATGATCCGATCTGTACCAGATTTGGCAATCTGGTAGATATGGTCATTCTCTACGATACTGCGTTTTTAGTTTTTTCGTATCTTCAAAATTGTGGCTGCCACAGATTTTCGTCCTTTGTGAAGGCGGAAGGGGGCGGGGCGAAGTTTGAAATACACTTGTAACAGTGTGATATCACATGAGTCTGGAAAAAAAATTTCGTTGCTCTAGCTTCTATAGTCTCTGAGAACGAGGCGCTCATCAGGACGGACAGACGGACAGACGGACAGACGGACGGACGGACGGACAGACAGACATGGCTCTATCGACTCGGCTATTGATACTGATCAAGAATATATATACTTTATGGGGTCGGAAAATTTTCCTTCTCTGCGTTACACACATCCACTTTTACCACAAATACAGTATACCCCTTAACTCTTTTTGAGTACGGGTATAAAAATAAGAACAATTCAAAAAAATTTTTTTCCTTTTTTGTAAATTCTGTTATATATAAATACATATATAAGCGCGTGCATATACGCAATGACAAAAACAACTAATGTTTATGTTACACATTCCTTTTGCGACTTGAACGCAGATCGGTCAGCTACCAAAACTGTTGATCAGGCATTTACTCGAACTCAGGCCGAACCCAAACGCCCTTAAATTGAGGCGATGGGTCTCCCTCTCAAAAGCCCCCCATTTCCATTAGACTCAGGCAGAGACCACGCGCACTAATACTAATGCGGTGGTACTCTTTTCATATAATTCATGGGAAAACTCTCGCTCTCCGTTATACATAAGAACAATTGTACCCTAGGATAAGAACCAGAAAAGATTCAATACAAATTCTCAATCAAACAAGCAACCAATGCAGTCGTGTCAGCTCCAAGTGATATCCAACTTAACATGGCGACCGTGACATAAGTCAAAAAGACTTGGAAAAATATACTACGAACCGAGTACGAGAGGAGACACACAAAGAGGGCCACAAATTTAAAACATCACTGTGATTTGGACCAGTGAACAACGAATTATTTCAACGGAGCAACAAAGAGCGGCCCGACGAAGAAAAAAAAATATGGAAAATCTGAGTGAGTAGAGATGGGTGGCTGTAGAAGAGGTGGCATAGCGAAAAGGCTTAAACAAGAAAAAGTCACACTATTAAAAATATTACAAGAAAACCACCCGAAATGGGAAGATGCCACAAAGTTGCACCAAAGAATTGATTACATAGAACCAATGCAACAGGCAAAAAGAAACCAACCAAAAACCTCACCCTCTCACTCATTTCAAATTAAATTGATTTCATAGAATCAGTGCAACAGGCAAAAAGAAACCAACCAAAAACCGCACCCTTACTCATTTCAAATCAAATCACTTGCTAATCTAACCAAAACAATTCCCCAACCGAAAAAGGAACTATCACAGCTAGTTAAGTGATGCCCGGCAGACTGCGGTGGACCATTTGAGACCTTCTGCTGTGTGGCAACCTGCATGCAAGTCTCCGACAACGCTACAAATAGCGTAAAACATACAAAAAATGACCTGTGCGAGGACCGGCACCGGCAACGCCTGTGCTAATAGGCCCCGGACAACTGCAGCAGAATAAATAAAGTGCGAGAGGCATATAGGGGCTGCCCCTTGCACCGCGCGGGAACACAAAGAATATATGCTGAAATATTTTTAATTTAATTTAATGACAAATTGTATAATATTGAGCGATAATTACGTCGCTCGATAAGAAGGTTGTCCCAAAAGCCACCCGAATTTTAGGTAGGACCACAGTAATGATAACACTATCCGACACGATTTTTCCTCAAGAAACAAAACCAAATTTTTATCTAAGATTTGGGGCTTAGAAATGGTTTGATGATATTTTTTTTTTCTATGGCAGAACTTTTGATTGAAGAATTTTTGAAAACTTGTATTTTTTGTAAAGCTTTTTTCAGAGGTAGCGCTTTTTTTCACATAACTCAAGTATCTTACGTCTGGTTGTAAATAACTTTTCTATTCTTGAAAGATAATTTAAACAGCTAGAAGTAAAGCCCAAACACTTTGTGATTTCAGCTTACCGTCTGGGGAATATAAAGCATTCAAATGCAAAAATAATGATTTCTGTGCAGTATTTTTTACGAAACTTTGACTTTAAAAACTCAGGAAATGTCGAAAAAAAATGATATCCTATGTTTTTTTATTTTTTTGTGTATAGGTTCATTTAAGGTTTAAGGTATTGCTCATTTAAATCTATGGAGCAAGAGAACCTAAAAATGAAGAAATGAGCAAATTTGAAAGTTGCGGGCCCAACTGCCAATGGGAAGAAAACAAACGAAAAGGACTTGTATTTTTTGGTACCTGTTCGCATTCCGACATTTGGGTCCGTAACCTTCAAAAAGATATTTTTTGTTAATTTTTTTTCAAGTTTTAGGTTTGGTTAACGATTTTAAGCTCCAAAGCTTCTCCATAGATTTTGGTGAACAATACCTTAAACGACGCCTAATTAATGCGTCTATCTTAAGTCTGTTCGCCAAGAAATATTTTTTTCGACTTTTCCTGAGTTTTTAAAGTCAACATTTCAGGAAAAAATACAGCAAAACATGATCAAATTTTTATTTGAAAGCTTAATATCTTAAAAATCTGAGAAGTTTCCTAGATGCACTAGAAATAGTAGTCTCCATTAAAGGAATTCAACACTTTTATTTGTATCCGTCATTAAATCAAAACTTAAATGACATGCCAGAAACCTAATAGATTCAGAATCAAAAATAGCAGACGTTATTCGTAAGCTTAGAAGTGATGTAAAAGCCGAGTCAGTTGAAGTACTGGACGCTAAAATGTTGAACGTCCAGCAGAAAAATAAAACTGCAAACATTTATACCCAAGAAATCTAGCAATTGACAAAGGCCCTAGAAAGCGCCTATATTGCAGACGGACTTTCCTTGACACTAGCCACAAAATATTCGACCCAACAAGCTGTTAAAGCGATGACAACGTTGCTCCATTGAAAAAGTTAAACTTATCATGGAATCGGGACACTTCGATAACATGAACGGAGCTGTCTCCAATGTCGGAAACAGTTGCATAGATGCAACCGGTAAAACCGATACCGTACTGTACTATAATCGGCATGTTAAAAATTCACATAGAGGAAACTCATACCGAGGCGGAAGCCGATGTGGATACCACGGTAATTACCGAGGACGCGGGCATTTCAGAGGAAACTTCCGAATTTATAACAATAACTATAGCAACAACACAAACTATAGAGGAAACAACCGTCAAAACGGTGGACGGTGTCAACACCGTCAAAACGGTGGACGGTGCCAACACCAACAGGCAAAATAATAATATCCGACAGGTGCAAGCCACGCCGGAAAACCAGTAGGCCCACCTGTGAACACACAGGTGGAATTTTAACATTTTTAGTAGACACAGGCGCTATCAGTCGTCAAAGAAAATTCTGATAAATTTTTAGACATTGATTATAAAAACACAACACAAAATACAGGAGTAAGAAAAGGATCAAGAAATTCAACAGGTTTAACATGTCTCGAATTGAGAACCGGTAACTTCATTATACCACATAATTATACCCGTACTCAAAAAGAGTTAAGGGGTATACTGTATTTGTGGTAAAAGTGGATGTGTGTAACGCAGAGAAGGAAAATTTTCCGACCCCATAAAGTATATATAAAGTATATATAAAGTATAAAGTATCTTGATCAGTATCAATAGCCGAGTCGATAGAGCCATGTCTGTCTGTCCGTCCGTCTGTCCGTCTGTCTGTCTTGATGAGCGCCTAGATCTCAGAGACTATAAGAGTTAGAGCAACCAAATTTTGTTTCGAGACTCATGTGATATCAGACTGCTACAAGTGTATTTCAAAATTTCGCCATGACCACTTCCGCCTCCACAAAGGACGAAAATCTGTGGCAGCCACAATTTTGAAGATACGAAAAAACTAAAAGCGCAGTATCATAGAGAATGACTATATCTATCAGATTGCCGAATCGGAATCAGATCGGATCATTATTATAGCCAGAATGAAGAAATTAATTTTTAGTTGCTTCCCCCCCCCCCCCCCCTCCTCTGACGATGCTGACGCTATACATTCTCTGTCTCGCTCGCACACACTCTTCCCTGTGCAATGCGCGAGCAACCCCTAGCGGAGGAGATGTAGAATCTAAATGGTACATGTAGTATATTTGTTCTAGATGTATTATCTACATTTTACATTTAGATGTAGCTAACAAATGTAGCAAAAAATGTAAAATGTAAAATATTAAAATTTTTTTTTAATTTTAATCATAATCTCATAAATTTATATACTGAATGAGTACGGGTATAAAAGTAGAGTCGCGACTAGAAGCGACTCACGTTCCTTCTCGTTTTCATATAGTAAATGACGATTTTCCAGTCCCAGGACACGGAATCTTTGGAATAGACTTCATTACAAAATTCCACTGCCAATTAGACTTCACCACAGAAAATGATATTTTCATCTTAAAACCAACCAATATTGATTGTTCAACACAAATTCCAATTTTTCATAATATCAACAATAATCAAATAGTTATACCATCACGTTGTGAAGTAATACGACAAATTAAAGTAAATACCACAGACAACCAGATTCTAATACCTAACCAGGAAATAGAAGATGGTGTATTCGTCGGAAATTCCATTTCAAACTAAAAAACGCATACGTGCAAATATTAAATACCACTGATAATAAATAAATTGTATATATAAAATATATTAATTTTAATCATTAAATAACTATCAAATAGCCGACTTACACGATCCTCATAGAGCTGAATCAATACATTCCACCTGCACATAATAAACTAATGACAGAATTGTCTTCAAAGTATACAGACATTTTCGGATTGGCAACAGAACCAATCACATCAAATTATTTCTACAAGCAAAAATTAAGATTGAGAGATGATAAGCCAAGTTACATAAAGAATTATAGAACACCTCATTCCCAATAAGCCGAAATAGCTAAACAAGTAACTAAACTTGTACAAGACAACATAGTGGAACGTTTTATTAAAAATGTTGCCGACTATTCTCGTCACATAACAAAATTATGTAAAAAGGATGTAAAATTTGAATGGACACCTGATTGCCAGCATGCCTTCTAAAATCTCAAAACGGCATTAATGAATCCAACTTTACTGCAATACCCCGATTTTAGCAAAGAATTTTGTGGATGTGGATCAACTTTAGCTCAAAACTATAACAACCTTCATTTGCCCGAAGCTTACGCATCCCGCAGTTTTACAAAAGGAGAAAGTAATAAAACAACCACAGAACAAGAGTTAGTAGCAACATATTGTGCAATAAATCACTTTAGACCATATATATATATCAGACATTTCACAGTCAAAACAGACCATTAACTCATATATTTTCAATAGTTAATCCAAGTTTAGGATTGCAAATGGCATTTCACAGCACAAATGCGAGCTCTTGCAATTCCTCGCTCAACACGACATCGACGCCACAAATAATAATTATTTTCACCTTGATGGCTATAACTTCTATGCGACTAATCATCCCGATGGTAAGGCACATGGAGGTACTGGCATTATGATCAAGAATCGCATAAGGCATTATCCGTTGCCATCATTTGCTACACCTTATCTACAGGCAACATCAATTCATATCGAAATTCAGAGCGGCTAGATAAACCTAGCCGCAGTATACTGCCCACCGCGCTCCTGCATTTCCGAATCAGAATTTATAAAATTCTTCGACCTATTAGGTGACCGATTTATAGCAGCTGGTGACTGCAATGCCAAGCACATCCATTGGGGATCTCGACTTACCAACACCAAAGGAAGAAAACTATATAACGCTATAACAACGCCAAGAAACAAACTAGACTTTATCTCTCCGGGCATGTAGGCTTGCCCGGAGAGATAAAGTCTAGTTTGTCTATTGTCTATTGGCCCACAGATACAAAGAAACAACCCGACTTGATTGATTTTGCAGTTACACGAAGAGTGCTGCAAGATCAGATCCATGTGGAACACTTATCAGATCTATCATCTGATCACTCGCCCATTCTACTTCAACTTTATGATCATCCACAGCTTTCGGAACGCCCACATTTTCTAACATCTAGCAAAACAGATTGGCTTAAAAACAGAAAGTATATAAGCTCCCATATCGATGGGTGCCCAAACATTTATTGTAAAGATGACATTGATAGCTCTGTTGAAGCATTAGTATCCGCAATGTCACTGGCGGCAAAACACTCTACCCCAATATTAGCAGCTAATAAACATTCTAACAACAGTCGTGTTTCTAGGCACATTGAAGTGCTGCTACTTGATAAAAGAAGGCTTCGGCAAGAGTGGCAATCCCACAGATAACCTGCCTCAAAAGAGTCATAGCCAAGCACCTATTACGCAGAGCGCTAGAAGATGAAAGAAACCAAGCTGAAATGTCCTATATGGAGTAACTGTCCCCAACTAGCAAACGATTCCCACTGTGGAAAGCTAAATCTGGCGTACATATTGATCTGCTTCTTGCAGGTTTTGGTGGAACAGACAATTGAGAACTCCATTATTACAATTATTAAATAAAATAAAATATAAATAAAATAGAATAACAAAATAAAAGGAAATTCAAAACAAATAGATATCAGATCACGGTAAAGACTGAGAGAGTTTGGTAAGCGAGAGTTAGTTAGTTAGGTTTAGGTAGGGGGATAGGGATAGTTAGGGAGAGAGTGATTGAGAGAAAAGCTACCAAAAGTAGTGAACCCATGCATATACATATGTAATAGAGATCTGCATGAATAATAAAAAACAGGCATTCGAATTAACAATGCTCGAAATGAATTGAATGAATTCGAATGATATGCCAATAGAGTTTGAGTGAGTGAGTGCTCTGACAAAATAAAAGGAAATTCAAAACAAATAGATATCAGATCACGGTAAAGACTGAGAGAGTTTGGTAAGCGAGAGTTAGTTAGTTAGGTTTAGGTAGGTGGAGTTTGATCCAGACTTCTTAAAATATGTTACAATCGTTTCTATCGGACAGACAAGTTTTCTTCAATTTGTTTGTGTTTGGAACTATCAAGTGTATGGTTGGACGTTTGCTTGCTTCAAGTTTTTTCGACACGGTTTCGAAGACTTCTAACAGACGGACAACATGTTTTAACTGATTAAGATGTATGCCTTCTATCCTAATTGTCTGGTTTTTGTCCATTAAAATATTTTGTATGTCAAGCCAATTAATTTCGATGGATTTTAACAAATAAAAAACTGTATTCCAGCGAGTTGGGCAAAAACTTTTTAAAGACAGCCCTAAGGAGGAGTTTGATCCAGACTTCTTAAAATATTTTACAAGCTTGCTGCAAATAGTAACGAGTTCCCCCATCTCAGAAACAGCATTGATGGCCTTTTCAACTGAGTTGTTAAGCAGGTGGTTGATGCAATGAATTTTTTCCATATTGTCAAAGGCTTTGATCATGTTCGAACCCCGATCTGTTACAATTATGGGATTGTCCAGTTCAAGATCGCATCCAAAGTCTCTTAATATCCATTTTCGTCTTTAATTTTTGAGAAAAATTCCCAAGCTTGGCTTCTGCCCCTCTTCTTAATTAAACTATACATCCCGCTTTGAAGCTTGTCCTTAACATCCACTGATATGGCTTGAACCTACATATGTATATGTCGGAGAATAATGAGTTTTAAGTGATACGGATATTGATACCGATCAAGAATATATATACTTTATAGGGTCGGAAACGTTTTTTTATCTGCGTTACACACATCCACTTCGACCACAAATCTAATATATCAATAAACTCTTCGAGTAGCGAGTATAAAAACGAGAAGGAACGTGAGTCGCTTCTAGTCGCGACTCTACTTTTATACCCGTACTCAGTCAGTATATAAATTTATGAGCTTATGATTGAAATTTTAAAAAAAATTTTTAATTTTACATTTTACATTTTTTGCTACATTTGTTAACTACATCTACATGTAAAATGTAGATAATACATCTGAACGAATATTCTACATCTACCATTTAGATTCTACATCTCCTCCGCTAGGGGTTGCTCGCGCATTGCACAGGGCAGAGTGTGTGCGAGCGAGACAGAGAATGAATACCGACAGCAATGCCAGAGGAGGTGGGGGAAGCAACTGAAAATTAATTTCTTTGTTCTGGCTATAATAATGATCCGATCTGATTCAGATTCGACAATCTGATAGATATGGTCACTCTCTACGATACCGCGGTTTTAGTTTTATCGTATCTTCAAAATTGTGGATGCCACAGATTTTCGTCCTTTGTGAAGGCGGAAGGGGGCGGGGCGAAATTTTGAAATACACTTGTAACAGTGTGATATCACATGAGTCTGGAAAAAAATTTCGTTGCTCTAGCTTTTATAGTCTCTGAGAACGAGGCGCTCATCAAGACAGACAGACGGACGGACAGACAGACATGGCTCTATCGACTCGGCTATTGATACTGATCAAGAATATATATACTTTATGGGGTCGGAAAATTTTCCTTCTCTGCGTTACACACATCCCCTTTTACCACAAATACAGTATACCCCTTAACTCTTTTTGAGTACGGGTATAATAAAGAATTCCTTATTTTAAGGTAACCTTCCTTCGACACACACAGGCATAGCTACACACGCACACGGTTTACATTCGATACAGCTGCACAGACGCTCTCTCTCAGCTCAACCCAGAGAGCCGAATGCCCTGCCGAAGCTATCAGCTCCCGACCTAAAGGCTTGGGAGCCAATCGTCCAAACATTGTATGCAAGCAGTTTTTAGTCGATTTGACGCCTCTATGTGTTGTTTTGCTTAGTGATATTATACAAACATATGTGTACCAATTTAAAGGTAGATGTAATAGCTAACTACCAGAACTAAATTGATTCAGAAAAATTTTATTAAGAATTTAGTGAATTGACATTTTTCCGAGAGAAAACGAGAAGGAACGTGAGTCGCTTCTAGTCGCGACTCTACTTTTATACCCGTACTCAGTCAGTATATAAATTTATGAGCTTATGATTGAAATTAAAAAAAAATTTTTAATTTTACACTTTACATTTTTTGCTACATTTGTTAACTACATGTACATGTAAAATGTAGATTATACATCTAGAACAAATATTCTACATCTACCATTTAGATTCTACATCTCCTCCGCTAGGGGTTGCTCGCGCGCATTGCACGGGGCAGAGTGTGTGCGAGCGAGACAGAGAATGAATATCGTCAGCAGCGCCAGGGAGGTGGGGGAAGCAACTGAAAATTAATTTCTTTATTCTGGCTATAATAATGATCCGATCTGGTTCAGATTCGGCAATCTGATAGATATGGTCATTCTCTACGATACTGCGTTTTTAGTTTTATCGTATCTTCAAAATTGTGGATGCCACAGATTTTCGTCCTTTGTGAAGGCGGAAGGGGGCGGGGCGAAATTTTGAAATACACTTGTAACAGTGTGATGTCACATGAGTCTGGAAAAAAAATTTCGTTGCTCTAGCTTTTATAGTCTCTGAGAACGAGGCGCTCATCAGGACGGACAGACGGACAGACGGACAGACGGACGGACGGACGGACAGACAGACATGGCTCTATCGACTCGGCTATTGATACTGATCAAGAATATATATACTTTATGGGGTCGGAAAATTTTCTTTCTCTGCGTTACACACATCCACTTTTAGCACAAATACAGTATACCCCTTAACTCTTTTTATGCGGGTATAAAAATATAGGTCCTAGTTGTGGAACACCCTGAAAAATCCGATTAATAGTAAAAAATATGAAAGAAAATCACCACAAACAACGATAAATTAAACGTTTTTTTATTTTAAGAGTCTACTGGCATAAAGAAAAAGAAGGATGACACTTTTTAACAATAATATTCATAGTCTGAGTCGCAGTGCTTTCATGTGAAGAAGCTGGCACGCATATTAGCGCACTTTAAATGCGTCGGACGACTACATTCATTGCATTTAATGGAGTTTGCGGCGGTCAATTTCCTTGGCAGTAGGTGCAGACAGATGATGCAGAAATCCTCATCATCGTCCGAAAGAGCCTTGCTTCGCTAAGCTGCCGGTTTGGCTAATGATGCCTTTCGTCCGTGCTTTTTCTAGGCAGAAACCAGCATTTTTCAAGCAGCTTTGGTCAGACAGAGGGCATGGAGAGAGAGAGAAATATCTAAAAGCTCAAACTTAAACAAACAGGCAGGCACATTCATATTCACTTTGCGTTTTACTTTTTATTTCGAGGCGCTCTGCAATCCACTTTTATGAATTCGTTTGCTCTTTGTACTGTTAAGCGCGAAATTTACTGCTGTTATACTCACGCGTTAGTGCCAGCTCATACAAAAAGGCCTCTGTAATGTTTAACAGAGACTTATCGATAGCTAAATCGGGCTGCCACAACTGTTCGGCGCAATTAACTTTTTTGTTTTTTCCCTGACAAATTTTGCAGATCAAATTTTGAGGTTGGTTTAAACAAAAATTTATAAAAAGGGCACAAGCTCAAGTGCCCTGTTAATAGTGTCAAATTCATGTCAATGCATCAATCAGTCATCTCTTTTTTTCCTTTTGCAATTAAGATTTGTTTAGTTGTATAAAAATACGTTTACTTTTCATTTCGGCGAGGAATTTGTTCCCGTTTTCAAAACGTAAAAGTCATGCACTACAAGTTTGCGGGAGCGCCTAACTTTTCGTTTTGAAAAGTGAATCAAATTTTTTTGGTGAAAGTTAAAACCGGAGCCTGCCTGAAAACACCACCTTATCCTCCCGCAAGGAACCTCGACTGATCATTGCTTGAAGTTTCATGATCTAGAGTAAAAAAGCGCCTTTTATACCATTACGCCGCCTTCTCGGCTGTAGCTCACTCGAGTTTCTTTGAAGCGACCTTTTTGTTAATATATGAATCTTTATAGATATTGATAATGTTTCGGTATGCCGACTGGTGGGAATGGCATGTTTTTCGAGGTATAAATCTACGGTAGTTGCCTTTTTAGTGCGACTCTTTATGTATTTGACATATTCTAGTTTATTTTTAATATAATTAAGCTCAAACGAGAAGGAACGTGTGAGTCGCTCCTGGACGCGACTCTACTTTTATACCCGTACTCAGTCAGTATATAAATTTGTGAGCTTATGATTAAAATTTAAAAAAAAAATTTAATTTTACATATTTTTGCTACATGTGTTAACTACATCTACATCTTAAATGTAGATTATACATGTAGAACAGATATTCTACATCTACCATTTAGATTCTACATCTCCTCCGCTAGGGGTTGCTCGCGCATTGCACAGGGCAGAGGGTGTGCGAGCGAGAAAGACAATGAATAGCGTCAGCAACGCCAGGGATGGTGGGGGAAGCAACTGAAATTTAATTTCTTCATTCTGGCCATAATAATGATCCGATCATTATTCGTTCTCATTATGGTCATTCTTTACGATACTGCGTTTTTAGTTTTATCGTATCTTTAAAATTGTGGATGCCACAGATTTTCGTCCTTTGTGATGGTGAAAGGGGGCGGGGCGAAATTTTGAAAGAAACTTGATTCAGTGTGATATCACATGAGTCTGGAAACAAAATTTGGTTACTCTAGCTTTTATAGTCTCTGAGAACGAGGCGTCAAACAAGACGGACAGACGGACGGACAGACAGACATGGCTCTATCGACTCGGCTATTGATACTGATCAAGAATATATATACTTTATGGGGTCGGAAAATTTTCCTTCTCTGCGTTACACACATCCACTTTTACCACAAATACAGTATACCCCTTAACTCTTTTTGAGTACGGGTATAAAACCGCAAAAGTTGCCATATAACGAGGAGCTTTACAATAAAGCGCAATTAAACGAGAAGGAACGTGAGTCGCTTCCTGTAGCATCTTGAAGAGCTGAAAATGAAGCTTAGCTGCCGTGTCAAAGGCATTCGCCGAGTAGCGGACCGGATTGAAGCTGGGGAAATTCCGCTAAAGTTGACAGAGCTCGAATGTAGGCTCGATGTCCTGAAAGCCAGCATTGCTAAGGCCAGCCAGCTTCAAGAAGCAATCGTAGACATCGATGGTGACGATGAGTTTGGAGCCGAGTTGGAAGAAATCTCAATTGTATCCAAGGCAAAGATAATGTCGCATATCGACACCTTGAAGACAGCCAGCGATACGATGCCTTCAGTATCAGCCGCTGTTGCATCAACTCGTGCTCGACTTCCGAAGTTAACTCTGCCAAAGTTTAGTGGCAATTATTCGGAATTCAAAAGCTTCATTAGTTTATTTGAGACTCTTGTGCACAATGACGAGAGCATTCCAGTTATCGAAAAATTTAACCACTTGCTTTCGTGCCTCTCTGGTGAAGCGTTGGGAACGGTAAGGGCGTTCCAAGTAACCGAGATGAATTATGAGAAAGCTATGGCCAGCTTAAAACGGGTCTACGATAACGAATGTCTGATCTTATGAATCATATTGCTGCCCTATTTAGTCTTCCCAAAATGACCCAGCAATCTGCATCGTCCTTAAGGAACCTAATCGATACAACCTCATCGATTTATGGTTCATTGTTGTCGATAGGCGATGACAAAAAGATCTCAAATGCAATGCTCATTTATCTCGTCTTGAACAGAGTCGATTCTGTGACCAAACAAAAATGGGAAGAACAGCTCGATTATGAGAACCTGCCGCTTTGGGCTGACTGCGAAAAAATGCTTAATCGCAGGTATCAGCATCTTTCGGCCGAAGAAACGGCAAAACCAAAGCAGGAGCAGAAGACTGTGCCAAGCAAGCCTCACAATCGGAGCTCATTCGCGTGTTCTACTGCGAATTCTAAAAACCAACAGTGTAGTTACTGCAATGCGAAAGACCATAACTTGACAACTTGCAGTTCATTTTCTCGGCTTGCAGTAATGCAAAGGTTCGAGTTTGTCAAATCGGCATCGCTCTGCATCAACTGTCTGCAGCAAGGACACACTGTGGTACGATGCAAAACGAGCAAATGTCGAGTGTGTGGCATGCACTTCATGCGACAGCTTTGGATAGAGTCATTCTGGCAACGTCGATCGTAAGCGTCCGAACCAAGCACTGCTTGACTCTGGGTCACAAACAAACTTTGTAACTGAGGACCAGGCACAGCGCTTGCAGATCCGTAGGGAGGACTCGTGTATCAGCTTAGCAAGTCAAGAAAAAGATACACACGGTGGTGAAGTCGTGAATCAATGGTAGTGAGTTCTCTGTCGATTTCTGGATCCTGAAGTCAATCTCGGGATATCACCCTGATCACGCACTCAATGTGAGTGACTGGAAAATCCCGAAGAACCTTCCTCTTGCAGACCCATATTTCTATAAGCCACAAATAATAGATATGTTGATAGGTGCAGAGTCATTTTTCGAACTCTTATCTGTTGGTCAAATTAGACAAGGTACTGACTATCCAACTCTGCAGAAAACGCTTCTCGAGGTTGTGAAACGGCGGTTTTTGTCGCTTGAAAAAAGATTGTCTCGTGACCCTGAGTTGCACCAGATGTACTTGGAATTCATGGAAGAGTACCTCTCCTTAGGTCACATGTCTCCACAGACAATTCAATCCCTAAAACTCCACATTATTTTATACCACATCAGTGTGTGTTGAGGCCCCAGAGTCGACTAAGCTCCGCGTCGTTTTCGATTCATCGTGCAAAACTTTGTCTCAGGTGACCTTAAACGATACGTTGATGGTCGGTCCTACAATACAGGATGAGCTGTATGCGACGTTACTCCGCTTCAGACTACACAGGTACGCCTTGACAGCCGATGTCAAGAAGATGTATCGCAAAGTCTTGGTAGATGAAGCGGATAGGCAATTTCAGCTCATAGTGTGGAGAAGAGACCCGTCTAAGTCCTTGAGAATATTCCAGCTCAACACTGTAACATATGGGACTGGACCTGCCCCATTTTTGGCTATTCGGTGTTTAAAGAGGTTGAGTGAGTCTGCAAAGCGCTCATTCCCAAAGGCTGCTGAAGTTATCGGGTCCGACTTTTATGTCGATGATATGTTGACTGGTGCTGGTTGCGTAGAGGAGCTAAAAACAATTAAGTCTGACGTGACTCAGGTTCTTCAAACCGCAGGGTTTGAACTAGCTAAGTGGTTCTCGAACTCACCTGAGGTCACCGCATCCGAGAGCACAGTTAAACCGATAACGATCTCGGACTTAGAGTCAACCAAGGCGTTAGGAATATCGTGGCTACCGCACGAAGACGTCTTTCGGTTCCAACTTGACAGTTCAGTCACGGGTCTCCGAGCGACAAAACGGAACATATTATCGGTGACATCAAAGCTGTTTGACCCCCTTGGTTTGTTAAGCCCCTTGGTAATCAAGGTAAAGATCCTACTGCAGGAGCTGTGGCTTAACAAGCTAACTTGGGATTAGTCAATTCCAATGAATCTGGAAACAGCTTGGAACTTATTAAAAGTATCTATGGGTCAGTTGGAGAAGATTGCCATACCTCGATTTGTGCATACTGATCCCATGTCATCGGTTCAAGTACATGCCTTTGCCGACGCCTCAATGCGAGCATATAAGGCATGCATCTATATCCGTAGTAAGACTGCAGAAGGTTTCAAGGTCTCGTTGTTGACTGCAAAGTCGAAAGTAGCGCCGCTCAAGACGAAAACGCTTCCAAGGCTTGAGTTATGTGCCGCTCACCTTCTCGCAGATCTCTGTCACCGGCTCAAATCGCTACTCAAGGTGCCGATAGAACGAATGGTATATTGGTCGGATTGTGAAGTGACCCTTCATTGGATCCGACCCAACCCTCGTCGTAATCAACATTCGTTGCGAACCGAGTAGCTGAGATTCAGGAGTGGTCAGGTGACGCTACGTGGCGGCATGTTCCAACTAAACAGAACCCAGCAGACATAGTTTTGAGAGGTTGTGACGTTCAGGAAATATTGCAGTCAATCTTTTTTAGTGGACCAGCGGTTAAATCCCTTTATCAATGAGGAAATGGGGACTTGGTGCTCCTTTTGCGTTGTTGTGAGTTGGGGGGCGCCTAGTTAACGCTCGTATGTCATACAATGCCAAGTTTCCGCTGTTGTTGACAAAACGCTCGCAGTTTGTGCAGACAAATATTCGCTATCTGCATCAAACGAATTTTCATACCGGCATACGAGCACTGGTGAGCATCCTTAGGCAGCGTCTTTGGATAGTAAACGCTCAGAAAGCTGCCGGGCGACAGTCAGGTCGTGCATCCGCTGCTTTAAATGCAGGCCTCGACTGCAGACCCAACTGATGGGAAATCTCCCGCAGACCGGCTCCGTGCTCTCCGCCCATTCGCAGTATGTGGCGTTGATTTTTGTGGCCCAGTCTATACCACGCTGAAAATTCGCGGAAGGCCCCCTTATAAGTCCTACATAGCGTTCGTTTGTCTGTTTTGCGTCCAAGGCGGTTCATTTAGAAATTGTCTCCGATCTGACGACTAACTCCTTCATTGGCTTTTCAAAGGTTGGTTGGTCGTCGAGGATGTCCGCTCCGAGTAAACTGCGACAACGGGACAAAATTTGTAGGAACAAGCCGCCACTTCCAGGAGCTCAAGGAGAGGATCGAGGCAGAGGCAGACGCGAGAATCAAGTTCGCAGCGAGGAGCGGCTGCGAGTTCGCCTTCCTGCCTCGAGCTCCGCACATGGGCGGACTGTGGGAGGCAGGAGTGAAGTCGGCCAAAAACCTCCTGCTAAGGTCGGCCGGAAGCGCGCTCTTCAACGCCGAGGAGCTAGAGATCGTGATGGTGGGCAACGAGGCGGTGCTCAACTCGCGCCCTCTGGACCCCTAAGCCCAGACCCAGACCTGCTGACAGGCGGGCCGCTCATCGCACCTCCAGCACCACGGACCCCGGACCAGGAGGGCTTCAGTTGCTTAAGGCGATGGCGGCTTGTCTCGCCAGCCAGGCAAATGTTCTGGCAGCGATGTTCCCGGGAGTATGTGCTGGGCTTGCAAATACGATGCAAGTGGCACCAGGAGCAAGCAAACGTCGAGGAGGGCGACCTCGTCATCGTCGCAGAGGACAACCTTCCGCCACAACAGTGGCTACTCGGAAGGGTCGTCGCAACCACCGCCGGGCAGGACGGAAAGGTCAGGGTGGTCGACCTCAGGACGAGCAGCGGAGCGGTATACCGGAGGCCGATACATAAATTGGCGCTCCTGCCGTTGGGTTGAAGCCCCACAGGCCTTCAACGGGGCCGGTGTCGCATCACGGCGATAATTTTGTATTTTTGTTAACTTTTGAAGTCTAGAATAAGATAGTTTGGGGCGAAGCGGGAGGGGCGCAATAAAGCTCTCTCTCGCTCTTGGCGAATTCGCCCCGCTTCGCCGCCCTAGATAAGTTAGGCTTAAGAAGAAATTATAACGAAAAATAGAAAAGAGATCGTATATACAAACCAAGTCGAGCGCACGTCCCCTTTTTTTCGCCAATCCCTTTCGCCATCATTTAAATACATAAATTTGCAGCCACCAAACTCGGTTTTTGTTTAATTTAAATTTGGAAAAACTCTTTCAAAATTTCAAGAAAGATTGGGATGAGCATCTGAGCAGCATTTGTTGCGCCTTGAGATCAGCAATATCTCCCTATTAAATGGTTTTGTGCAACAGATGATTTCATCGGGGGGAACCAATTAACTTCTGAAGTCGTTGAAATTGCTTGAAGACAGGAACGCATAGGAGGTATCATTCAAAAGGCATGCGGCAGTAGTTGACGCCACTGCAGCCTTGTGGTTCAGTCAATGGACGGTTCTATAATATTACCACAAGTCTGATTTTGGGAGGGGGGAATTTTAAAGTGCCTGTAGCTGTTGGGCTTTTAAATTTATTAAAAGTACCCACTGGCTCTAAAACAGTGTGGCTTAGCAGCCCGAAAGGGGTAGGCAACGCCACCTACTGGTCAAGGTGCAAAATTGTGAAAAGAAGAACGAAAGTTGACAGGTGAAGGGTCGAAAAGGGAAAGTAGGTTCAGAGAGTCGATGCAGAATGGCGATCTTTCTTTTCTTTTGAGGACACCGACCAGTGAAGACCAGTGCTCGTGGTACATACATATACTAAAGGTATGTACCAAGTGAAATATAGTGGAAAACATCTCGAAACTTGAATTTTAGCCTGAAGCAGTGCTTCGCGGGATAGACGGAGCAGTCGACAGAAAGAAATTTCACATTTTTACTTTGGTGCCACATCCACGGGTAAGTGGAAGGCAATCCAAAAAGAACCAAAACGTTTGTTAGATTTTTAGTCATATGTTTTTCGGAACAGCCTATGACAATTAGGTCGTCCATGTAAAGGAATGCTTGAGAAGGTTCAAGACCAGTAAATGCAATTTTCATCATTCTTTGGAAAGAATTAGGGGATGTTCTTAATCCCTAAGATAATCGCGTGAAGCGATTAGAGCCGTTGCTCGTTTAAAAAACGTTATATTACTTAAATTTTCTTCAAGTTCTATTTGATGGAATCCAGTCATCATCTGCTATTTTTTTTAATGTTTTTTTTTCAGAGGTAGTGCTTCTATTTTTCACATAACGCATACTTTTTCTGACCGAATTTCCGACTATTTTGTACATTTTGATTAATATTAAGAAAAGGTGATAACTTAGAAGTTAGGTAATATGATCAAAATAAAGCAAATAAAGTATGTATATTATACTATTATTGATGAAAAATTCAAAATTCTATCTTTTCTTTGACATGTGTTTTTCTAACGACAAAGTTTCACAAAATGTTTGTACGCATAGTTATTCTGGTAATAGCCTGTTTACACTGAGGCGCATCATTGGATTTTTCCGTTAAATGGAACATGCGACAATGATGCCCATAAGATCCCTGTGGATAGAAGAAGACAATCATGCGGCCGCATCTTTAATCATGCGGCGCATCATTGTCTAGTGTTGCCGTATTCTGTCTAGTATTTTTACAAAATACTGAAATTATATAGGGTATCGACGGGGTATCGACAGAAAAAAGCTGTGAATTAGTAAATTATATTCAAAAATGAAATATGAGCACTGAAAAACAAAAGAAAAAGAAGCGGACAGAGGGGGCGGAAAATTTGTTAATAGACTTGTGGGCGGAAAATATTGAGGATTTGCGTGGGTTGCGCAAGAACACCCACATTTACGAGGAGATGGGAGAGGAATTTAAACAGTAATTCTATGATTTCTCTCCAATAGTAATTAAGGCAAAGTTGGAGAATCTTTTTGATCTTTTGGGATGCACTGATTCAAACTTAAAAAGTGCCACCTTAAAATTTAACTCAGCAGCACGCAACTTTTGTTCGGTGAAGCCTACGATAGCTTCACTTGCTGTGAAGTCCTCCTGAACAAGCTCAATAAACAATTGGGTGCTCGTAGTGAAACTCCCAAATGTACCATTTTCCACATTTAATAATAAATCGCTCATTATTTTGGGAATTTCAATAAAAATGCTTTTGCTCTCTTCTTCTTGCTCACCGAGTTTGTTTACATTTGTAGGACGAACAGCTGACAAATGCTGCGAAAAATGATGCGGATTTGGTGTAAACGCCTCGCATCATTTTTTCGCACCTTCGCCAATGTAAAAAGGCTATAAGTGTAAGTATCTTATTACTGGTTGCAATTCTGAAAAGCTCAACTTCCGGAATGCGTTTTCTTTGTTCCCAATTGTCAGTTGGGCCCGCAACTTTCAAAAAGATATTTTTGATCATTTCTTTAATTTTTTGGGTTTGTTTAACGAACTGTACCTCCACTGTTTCTCCATAGTTTTTAATAAACAATACCTACGACGCCTAATTAATGCACCTATACACAAAAAAATAAATGACAGGATACATTTTTTTTCGACTTTTCCTGAGTTTTTAAAGTCCAAATACAGTAAAAAAAATTCTCAAATTTGAAATTAAAAGCTTAATATCTTCCAGACTTTAAGCAGCAGCTACAATGTGTCTGGGTCTGATTTATAGCTGCATTCATCAGCTTTTCAGAACTGCAAAGTGCCAAGCAACCATATATAAGATACTTAAGTTATGTGAAAATAGAAGCACTACTTCTGAAAAAATACCAGATTTTACAATATTAAAAAAAAATACTAAACCACAAAAAAAAAATGTTCAAAAAATTTTAAATCTCGATATTTATCAGTAAAATCATTTTGGGCCACAGCCTAAATGAAAAGTTCAATTGTGTCGAGTACTAGTGGAAAATTCTTCATTAATTTAAAAAAGAATTGATTCAGCTCTATGAGGGTCGTGTAAGTCGGCTATTTGATAGTTATTTAATGATTAAAATTAATATATTTTATATATACAATTTTTTTATTATCTGTGGTATTTAATATTTGCACGTATGCGTTTTTTGATTTGAAATGGAATTTCCGACGAATACACCATCTTCTATTTCCTTGTTAAGCCTAGTACTGAGACGCGCTAAATTTTCGGTCGACCGAAAGTGCTGTATATTCCGCTCGGTGCCTAGTGTGACCAAGTGGGCAAACTGCATGCTCTACGGTTACACTGTTTTGTGTTTGTTTACAAACAGAAATCCGTTAAAATTTCCTATGTTGTATTAAAGCAAGCAGAAATGTCTTATTTGTGGGCGCTGTGGAGCTGGAGGACGATAATGCACACTGCAATATTGTATAAATCCGATCCTGCAGGACAGATATGCAATCAACATTGTTTTTATTTCCTTTGGATTGATTAAATTGAGTACCGGTTATAAAATTAATAAATAATAATATCCACACAATCTGTATTCATTCGACTGCCCTAATTAGATTATATTTGTCTTCATTATTTCCCTTTTGTAACTGGCTTTCCATTTCTAGAGTGTGTGTGTGCGTGTATGTGTGTAATTTGGACGACGTAAATGGAAATATTTCACATTTCCGATCGAGATGGGAAAATACCATCGGTTACTTTTCTAGTATGTATCGAATAGCATTTAGCAGGGAACTGAGTACCGGTCTGCGAAACGCCTTCTGCGAAATTTTCGGTCGACCGAAAAACAGGGATGATTTCTTATCGGTTTCATACGAATATCATCCCTGATTTCGGTCGACGGAAAATTTAGCGCGTCTCAGTACTAGGCTTTAGGTATTAGAATCTGGTTGTCTGTGGTATTTACTTTAGTTTGTCGTATTACTTCACAACGTGATGGTATAATTATTTGATTATTGTTGATATTATGAAAAATTGGCATTTGTATTGAACAATCAATATTGGTTGGTTTCAAGATGAAAAGATCATTTTCTGTGGTCTGATTGACAGTCGAATTTTTTAATGAAGTCTATTCCAAAGATTGCGTCTCCTGGGACTGGAAAATCGTCATTATGTGGTAAAATGAAGTTACCGGTTCTCAATTCGAGACATGTTAAACCTGATGAATTTACTGATCCTTTTCTTACTCCTGTAATTTGTGTTGTGTTTTTATAATCAATGTCTAAAAATGTATCAGAATTTTCTTTGACGACTGATAGCGACTGTGTCTACTAAAAATGTTAAAATTCCACCTGTGTGTCATTTTTTATGCTTATAAAAATATTAAGATTAAGATTGATGGTAGGAACTATTGTTTTTGATTTCTTAAGAGGCCTACTGGTTTTCCGGCGTGGTTTGCACCTGTCGGATATTATTATTTTGCATGTTGGTGTTGGCATTATTTCCACTATAGGATCCACCATTTGGGATGTTCCTAATTCGCACGTTTCCATGCGGTATTTATTCGATAATTGTCAAATGCAACCATAAATAATAGACATTCACAACGAAAAATCGGAATTCACTACGAAAATGTAAACAATGACAGATAGGAAAATGAAAAAAAAAAAAACAACAAACATCTAATGTCAAAATATTCTCAGGCACAAAAACTCAGAAGTCAGATAGTTTGTGGACTATGCTCTGGGAATTTGTTTATGAGGAGTGAGGAAATTGCACACACTGGTGGCTAACAGCCCTGCGACTATTCTGTACTCAGAAAAACAGCCCAAAGTATACAATGCTATGGCGATTTAAAATTTTCATTAAACAGCATCTTTGTTTTCGGCTACATCTTTCTCCCAAAATGTCCCGAACCGCTTCTAAAAAGTCCTATCATGTATATTTGTATTTAAAACATTGATTCGATTTTGTAGAAGCAGTCACAAATGACCACGCTTCAGTTTTTTCAAAACAAATATCCATTCTAATATCTCCTCCTCGTCCACATCCTCATCATACATGTGCAGAAACATGATTAGTTTGGTCAAGAATATATTTTGCTGTTGAATCACATTTACAACCATTGCAATACTATTAATATTCATTAAAGACGTAAACAAATTTCCGCACGCAATTATGAGCATCAGCTGTTTCTCATGGATGGGGGATGGTGGATGGTCGCAGTGTGAATCGAAGTTTCACATATTTCAAAAATTCCCACCGTTCCTCCAGGATGGGCTCAGTGTGCAGAGGGTATAAGTATGAGGGCGAGAGCGAGGGCAACCGCTTGCGTAGGTGGAATGCTAACAGCGATGTGTGGCTGGAATGCCCACAGAGCCGTTGCCCCGCCAGCGCCGTCCCCACTCTGAACAAGAACTAAAAACCAATTTTACACATTATTGCCATTGCATTTATGGTAAAAAACCCCTGTTCGGCTGATTGCAAGCCCATGGCAGCGCAAAGAGAAGCATAGCGATCATTATACCAAAAACTGTTAATTTTAATGTACCAAATTAGCAGTCGTTTAAGAAGATAATCACAAAACCGACATACGTATCGTCTAATCGTAAAAACGAATCTGTTGTGCATCTAATAATCCTGCTGTGCAAGGTTTATATTCTAATATGTAGCATCCGTTTCTCTTCGATGGCCAACAGTCTCGCTAATAGCATTTTTATTTAGTTAACCTAACACTTGAGATATTTGTTTTATTTTGAACAGCTGATTGCGCCCATGCACTAAGAGTTGCTAGACAATTTCTAGAGTTGTCGAGTAATTTTTTATGTTTGGCGCGCTAGAAATGGGATGTTTTTTGCTTTAAAATTATAAAAGTACAGCTTTGAAAAATCAATTGTTTTATATCATAAACGAACAATATTAAAAACCCATTGTTTTGATATGATATAATTAGTAAAACTGCGAAATGAACCCTTATCGAATTATATCTTGAAAGCTGTCAGCCCTAGCCTTAGTTCGAATTTGGTTTGTGAAAATGCTAAGAAAAATTAAATCGGAAATTTTAAAGCGGAAACCCTCTGCTCGGATTTTTAATTCACTAGTGATTTCTGTGGCACCCCTGTATAATAGTGTAATACGACCAAAATTATATCATCGTCAATATAGCCGATAGGGTCCCGATAGTTCCCATTTGTAACTCAATTGTTTTTGTGTCAGCTGATTAGAGAAGTTAAAAATACATGCATGTATGAAAACATGTCTAGTTGACGAAAACCTTTAAATAGTTTAATAATTTAAAATACAGGTAACATAAAACTCACTGTTTACACGCATTCCAAAATATAGTTTTGCTTACATCTGTAGTTTATAGGCTGGAATAATTTGTATAAATATATTATGTTTTATCTTCACACGTCTTGCTAAAATCTCTCCATATAGAAAAAAGTAACTTTTAGCATACATACAGATGTGTATGTATGTAAATTTCAATAAATATTATAAATGTATGTGTCTAGATGAACTGTACTATTACTTGGTACGTACATACATACATACATACATACATATGCATTCTTATACATTCTAGAAATACAAATACAGTGACTTCACTGTTGTTACTGTTTTCAGAATTTTTGAAGTTTTGGCTGTAATTGATATAATAAATAAATAGATGACTTATACATACATGCATTGACTTGAATTTGACACCATTAACTGGGAAATTGAGCTTATGCCCTTTTTATAAATAGTTTAAGCCAACCGAAAAATTGGATCTGCAAAATTGGTCAGGGCAAAAACAAAAAAGTGAATTGCTCCGACCAGCTGTGGCATCCGATTTGGCTGTCGATAACTCTCTGTTATACCACTAACCATACAGTATATAGATGTGCCAGTTCACACAACGAATGTGTTACAGAAAACTTTGCAGCTCCAGGTCCTATGCTCTCAGGGCCTGCTCTCAGTAGGACCTGAGAGAGGAAGACTATGCTCTCAGTAGGACCTGAGAGAGTAAGAGAGAGCACGGCCATGGTGCAACAATAACTCTTTGCCAGTCGTTTGCCAAACGGCGTCGAAAGAGGTTGTCTAGCGCACGATTTTTCTGTATTTTCTGTCTTCTTCTTCCTCACAAATAAAATTCTTTCTATTACTATAAATATTTAAAAAAAAAATTTTTTATGTTCTTAAACATTATTCTGAATTACGAATTAAATGTCAGTATTTGTTTTTCATTATTTCGATTTATTATTATTCATATTTATTTATTAGGGAAAAAATGTTCTCGCCTGTCAGTCGACCCTCAGTCCAAGTTTCGCAAAGAACTTGTCTTGAATCATTTTTTCCTGTGTTTATGTTTCTCTTTGGCTAGCATGCTATCGTCAAAAGATTCTTCCGTTCGCTGGATGTTATATGCAAGTTTTAAAATAAAATCCATACATCTTATTCTTGAATGCAATGGGGAAATGCCATATTCCAAATTTTTCTCTTCAATTAAGGAATCATCCAAAAAAGGACTGCAATGTATATATGTACATATGCATATTCCACCCTTTGTCAAAATAAAAAGCAGGTTAAAAAACTTGGTCAAATTCAGGTCAAATATAACGGCCAACCTGCATATGCAATGCTAAAAAAACTTTTGAAAAAGGTAGGTCGAAGTTAAAAAGACTTACCTGAAAATGGATTAATAGCTAACTACATAATTTAGGTAGCGAAAACTTAAAAATGGTTAAATTATTGAGTTTACCTGAGTATATAGTTTCATTACTACCTGTTTTTTTTTGTTTTTCAACTTTGACCTGAATTTAAAAAAACTACATTTTTGTATTCCCGAAATATTTTTTATACGGGCTCTTTGCATATTTCTTTACCTAAATCAAAGGTCCATAAGTGCACTTTTGGGTCTTGTGGCTTCTACCACTAACCATACAGTATATAGATGTGCCAGTTCATACAACGAATGTGTTACAGAAAAATTTGCAGGTTCAGGTCCCCCGCTCTCATTGCCTGTGCTCTCAGGGACCTGAGAGAGTAAGACTATGCTCTCAGGGGACCTGAGAGAGTAAGAGAGAGCACGGCCATGGTGCAACAATAACTCTTTGCCAGTCGTTTGTCAAACCGCATCGAAAGAGGTTGTGTAGCGCACGATTTTTTGTATGTCTTCTTCTTCCTCACAAATAAAATTCTTTCTATTACTATAAATAAACGTCATTCAGCTCGATGACATAAGCGTATGTGTAAACATATGTATAAGGGTTACATTACATGTGTATAGAATTGGCTTATATATTTACATATTCAATATTAAATATACCTTAATTATGTACATACATATGTATGCCAATATGTATATACATATGTACATAAAGTCATGTATGGGTGCTCCAATACATGGCACATGACTTTATGACTTTATACGCTTATCTCATCGAGCTGAATGACGTTGTCATCGATGTGTCGTCGCTTACACATCGATGACCCGTACTGCAGGGTATGTTTGTAGGTATATTATTCATAGATCATACATATATTTATACGTAGGTATATAAAATTATTTTAGTTAAAATCACTAAAATCACCAATTTCCTGAATACACATAAATATATTCATAAAAACACCTTTAAATGTACATATATGGATCGTAAAAACCAAAACAAATATAAAATAGGGATATGTATATGTAAATAAATGTGCAATCTCAAGTAAATAAAACAAATATCAGCTTTTATATTTATATTTTATTTATTTCATACGCCCACTCTGCCCATTCCTCATTTATGTTGCGGAAGGTCAGCTCAGATCGCTACATCAGCCCTCAAGACAAGACAAAAAAATTTCAGTTCAAGCGGCCGAAAATTGTAGAACCCACACACAAGCACAGTATGTGTGAATACGTGGCACACACACACGTAACCAGGAAACTAAAAAATCAAAACCGAGTTTTCGAAACGTAAAAATTGGCAAAATTGTGTGGTGTCTGTGTACACACACGCATACATGCCGAATTGCCCAGGTCCCGGTCCCCGAGCCAAAGACCTTTGGACCTGGAGAGGAAAATAGCTGCAAAATGGACCATAAATATTTTCAAACCTAATATCTCGCCACTCAGAGACAAACAAGCGCTAGAAAGAGATAGCAAGTGTTTTACTTCTCCGCTGACAGGCGAGAACATTTTTTCGCTAATAAATAAATATGAATAATAATAAATCGAAATAATGAAAAACAAATACTGACATTTAATTCGTAATTCAGAAAAATGTTTAAGAAAATAAAAAATTTTTTATTAAATATTTATAGTAATAGAAAGAATTTTATTTGTGAGGAAGAAGAAGACAGAAAATACAGAAAAAAATCGTGCGCTAGACAACCTCTTTCGACGCCGTTTGACAAACGACTGGCAAAGAGTTATTGTTGCACCATGGCCGTGCTCTCTCTTACTCTCTCAGGTCCTACTGAGAGCATAGTCTTCCTCTCTCAGGTCCTACTGAGAGCAGGCCCTGAGAGCATAGGACCTGGAGCTGCAAAGTTTTCTGTAACACATTCGTTGTATGAACTGGCACATCTATATACTGTATGGTTAGTGGTTAAACATAGCAGAGGCCTTTTTGTATGAGCTAGCACTAACGCGTCGGTATAACAGCAGTAAATTTCGCGCTTAACAGTACAAAGAGTAAACGAATTCACAAAAGTGGATTCCAGAGCGCGTCGAAATGAAAAGTCATACTTTTTGCTGAAAAGTAAAACGCAAAGTGAATGTGAAAACCGAAGCCTGCCTGATTATATTTTATAATATGTATATATTAATTAGAATTCTTAATGAGCGACTGTATCTACATTTGATAGACTTTTGATAAGGGGAGAGGGTTACAATTATTTTATAGTAAATTATTATTTTTGTATATACATATGTTTACATTAAACTTTGTGGTAGATGCCAGCATTTTTGAGAAATGACAAAATCAGTTGTAGATTGGCTTGGGTAGTAACGTGATTCTTGTTGGAGAATATGTCGTGTCTATGTTTGGATAGCGCAGCGCATGATGTTAGGATGTCAGGAATATTTTAGGATCAAGGTTTTTGGCATAGTTGGGAATTGCTGTTGATATTAGAATTAAGGTAGTGTACGTGAGTTAGTTTCGAGTGTCCGATGCGTAATCTGATTATTTTGATTTGGTCTGTTCGGGTTAAATTGAGATTTCGGAGATTTGGTTGGTGTGTAGAGGATGGGGGTGAGATCGTGCGGTACCAGTCTGATGCAGCGTTCATAAATTGAAGCTTCTCTTGGAACATCTTTTTATACCCGTACTCAAAAAGAGTTAAGGTATACTGTATTTGTGGTAAAAGTGGATGTGTGTAACGCAGAGAAGGAAAATTTTCCGACCCCATAAAGTATATATATTCTTGATCGGCATCAATAGCCGAGTCGATCGAGCCATGTCTGTCTGTCCGTCCGTCCGTCTTGTTTGACGCCTCATATCTACCAGATTGTTGAATCTGAATCAGATCGGATCATTATTATAGCCAGAATGAAGTAATTTTCAGTTGCTTCCCCCACCTCCTCTGGCGTTGCTGACGCTATTCATTCTCTTTCTCGCTCACACACACTCTGCCCTGTGCAGTGCGCGAGCGCCCCCTCTCGGAAGAGTTGTAGAATCTAAATGGTAGATGTAGAATATTTGTTCTAGATGTATAGTCTACATTTTAGATGTAGATGTAGTTAACAGATGTAGCAAAAAAATGTAAAATTTTAAAATTTCAATATAAATTTCAATCATAAGCTCACAAATTTATATACTGACTGAGTACGGGTATAAAAGTAGAGTGGCGACTAGAAGCGACTCACGTTCCTTCTCGTTCACATTCACTTTGCGTTTTAATTTTCAGGAAAAAGTCATACCTTTCCTTTCAATTTCAATTGAGATTTATCGATAGCGAAATCAGGCTGCCACAGCTGTTAGGATGAATCTACTGGGTGCGTGTCATAACGCCCATGGGCCTGCAGAAGGTTGCAGGCAAAAATATATTTTCAACAAAGTCGCGGCGCTTTTTTCCGTGAACAATAACTTAAGCGCTTTTCCACACTGAACAGTCTAGAAACAGCATAAGTGCCCTATTCCTTTAAGTTTTCTTTACAATAGGTTAGGATTAAGGGAGGTTTATTTACTGAATTTTAACCTCAATTGCTGTTTATAATAAAAATATTTATTTTTTGTAGCTTCGGGCGTTTTGACATCCCCTTTTTGCTGTTGTCCTGACAAATTTTTTCAGATGCAGTTTTGAGGTTGGCTTACATAAAAATTTTGCATAAAAAGAGCACTAGTTCAATTATCCTGGTAAGGGTGTCAAGTTCATGTCAATGCATCAGTAATTCATCTTTTTTCTTTCTTTTGCAATTAAGATTGATTTAGTTGTATAAAAATCCGTTTACTTTTCATTTCGGGGAAGAATTTGACGCTGTTTTGAAAACGGAAAAGTCTTGTGTTTTACGATTGCGAGAGCGTCTGACTTTTCGTTTTGAAAAGTAAATCACATTTTTTTTGTGAAAGTGAAAACCGAAGCCTATATTCTGTTCCACGTATTCTCACGTAGATTTGAGCATGTTCTCAATAAGTTCAAAAAATCGACAGCTTAAAGTCAACGTTTCGTAAAAAATACTGCACAAAAAGCATCATTTTTGCATTTGAATGCTTTATATTTTTCAGATGGTAAGCTGAAATCACAAAGTGTTTGGGAATTACTTCTAGCTGTTTAAATTATATTTCTAGAATAGAAAAGTTCTTCACAACTAGACGTAAGATACTTGAGGTATGTGAAAAAAAAGAGCGCTACCTCTGAAAAAGCTTTAAAAAAAAACCCGACTTAAAAAATTCTTCAAAAAGTTCTGCCAAAGAAAAAAACCATAATTCTTAAAAAAATTTAAAGCCCCATATCTATCAGAAAAAGTTGGTTTGGATCCTTGAGGAAAAAAAAGTTCAATTTTGTCGTGTAGTGTAATCATTAGTCTGAGTCGCAGTGCTTGCACGTGAAGTAACTGGCACGCATATTAGCGCATTGTCTTAAATCGATATCAAGCTCAAAGCTCTGACTAATGTAAAGTCGTTTTTTTATAATGAACACAGTACCTAGACCAAGGCAGCTATTTGTTTCGGTATAAGCACAAAAGCTGCGTATTGTTAACGAATATGACTCCCAATACTCAGACCAGTAGCATCTGATTGCTTTCTATGTTTTTGGGGGTGGTCCACAACTAGCACCTGGTCCACAACAGGGATCTCTCGCCTACTATTCCAGCATGCATAGCAACAAAAATGAGCTTTCTAGATAAAATTCGGTAAATTCGCTGAGCACAGCAGAGCCTCGAAAATGTATTTTTGTTTATTTTATTCATTTGTCAGCAACCCACGCAAATCTTAAATTTTCTCTCCCCACAAGTCTATTAAGACATTCTCCTCCACCTCTTTCCACTTTTTTTTTGTTTTTCCGTGTTGCTGATCTTGCTCTAAACTTTAAATTTGTTGATGCGACAAAAACAGCGGTTTGCTATCGATACCCCGAATAAATGCAGTATTTTGTAAGAATACTAGACAGAATACGGCAACATTTGCCTCTCTCTCTCGCATGTTCCATTTAACGGAAAAATCCAATGATGCGGCGCAGTGTATTGTCTGGAAGTTAATATGCAATGACTGCACCATCAAGTGGCCCATGCGAAACCAAGCCGAAGCCTGTTACGCGCGGAAAAGGGTATCAGCCGAAAAATTAAATTACTTTTCTGGTATGTGCCTTAAGAAAACTTTTATTTACGAGAGCAGTCCCATAAATAGTCGACCTAACCACTAAAACAGAGACATGTATTATATTTTGTTTTTTTTTTCAACAAACGATTCTTTTAGATTCTTGTATACCTTTTCAAAAATTATGAATAGGCTGTTTTGTTAGATGATTTAAATGATTAGTACTACGTGCATTCAAAAAATTGGTCACCGTGGCTGTCTGGTTTCCCAGCCCTATATTCCCCTACAAATTCAACACATCGTCAGCTCAATCATAGTGGTGCAGCCTAACGTAAATCATCTTCATTGTTCATTATTTTGCACTGACTACTGTACATACATTATTGTTAACCGCTTATGCTTACACACGGCAGCGGCCGTTCTTTCGTATCTTCTTCTCCTTTCTTGCACCTTTCTTTCTATTGCCGGTCACTCTCGCTCTCTCGTTCTATCGATCATTGTCGCTCTCTCGCATACTTTCACTCTCTATTCGCAGCATCGCTTAGGGCACGGGCAATTCGGTCCACCTGCTCTAGCATGCCTTCGCAATGGTCATGATCTGGTCTTAAACTTGCATGCCTTTGCTATCTCTCGCACTTTCTGTCGTCGCATATATACATACGCAAATATTCAGTCAATTGCTGACATACGAATCGCGGTCTATATGTGCACCTCGCTTGCTTCTTTCTTTCGCCTTCGATACCACTCTCTCTGTGTATCAATCGCTCGTACTCGGCTTAGCAGCCCGAGCTTCTATCGCTTCTTTCGTTCTCTCTCTCGCTTGCATTAGGGCACGGGCAATTCGGTCCGCCTGCCCTCTTTTAGTCTTTAATTGATCGTCCTCATTATCGCACTCACGTTCTTTCGTCTTGATCTGGTCTTAAACCTGCAAGAACATACCCTCGCACCAAAGACAATATAAACTATAAGATAAGTAACGCTCATACATTTTCGTTGCAATATGCAAGCAATTTTTCAGCAAGCGGCGAAAATCGCGCCATCTCTCTCGCACAAAATTTGAGAGCGTACGAATCTAAAAACAGAATCCGCTTGCATGTGTTAGTACACACAGAGTCAGCAAGAGCGTTTGTGTGCGTACTTGTGCGAATCAGACGATTTTCAAGCAAACACATTTTTGAGCTGAGAAGCGAATACGCATTTTTTTCACACGTGCAAGTTGAATACCCTAATGACCTTAATCATGTATTAAAGAGGTATTATGTATTTTTATATATGTATATCCGTTCATTATTATCGAATATACTATATTAAAATAAATTATCATATAAAGGTTATACAAAATAGGAGTTTTTTAATATTCGGGTGCTAAGCGTCTTGCAATATTAACTTAGCATTTATAAAGTGAAGGGTATATTTCTCAAGCGCTGTAAAATATGCACTATGATAAATTTGACCACTTTTTCTGGTCAAATTTTGAAATACCTGAAATAATAATTTTTTCTTGTTGTTCATTGATTTTAAGGCGTGCTACGCCCTCTTGGATAAAATAAAAATTTCCCAACGTACGCCCAACATTTTTGTGTTTTTACATTTTGAGCAAAAAAATTAAAATATGTTTTTTATTAAATAAAAGGCGTTGCCACGCCCATTTTTTCAAAATACCTTTCTCATGTTGTTATTAACTTATATCAAAAAACTAAACCAAAAAATATTGTTTCGTTTGGTAGTTATTAATTATTGCCACAAAAAGTGTTCAAATTTCCCATAGTGGTATGTATGCCGGCAGATGTAGAGTGCTTGAGAATATGTGTGCACACATACAGTCTTGGTTGAGAGAGCGCTCTAGCGCCAGCACTCTAGAGCCAGTCGCTCTCGTATGCTGTATACATATGCATACATATACATATACATATATGTATACATATACGTATGCTGTATACATATGCTGTATACATATTCGGTCTTACATACGGACATACGAATCGCGTTCTATCTACAAGGGCATTATTGATCGTTGCCTGCCCCTATATCGCGCAACTAATAAACTAAATATACTGAACTAAAACCATCGACTTCTTATTTACAAATTAAAGAAAACAGCTAGTGAAAAAGCTCGCTAGCTCAACATTGGTGACCCCGACGTGATTGGACATAATCGATCAGTGCAATCACAAACCACATTTACACATAATAATATACATTGCCGTTCGTTCGTCTGGTTTCGCTCGCCGCTCTTATCCAGTGCCATTGACCACATAACCTGTGCCATCGACCACATATGTAGCTTTCATACAAGCATATACATCGGCCGCCCATGCACACACGAATCGCGACTTAGGTTCCCGTTTATTACGCGCGTTGCGCTTTGTGTTCATCTTCCCGCTAGAAACGTTTTCTTACGCCGTCACTATTATGGAGAGGGATGGTGCAAACGACATTGCAGTTAACGCTTCTGAAAACAGAGTGACTTTCTTGAAAGTGAAAGTACCTGCAACCTTGAAACATTGGAAAGGTTGAATGCTACGTGGGAGAGTGAGTTGCCAGAGTGCGACTACTTTATGCTCGTTGTAAAGCTTGAGAAGATCGATAACCTGCAGGGCACCTTTAAAACCCTGCACAACGAGCTTCATAAGTTGGACCACAACAATACTCTCATTGGATCTTTGGACAACTTTAATAATCTGATGACGCTGGATACTTCGATTCGGCGCGAAATCGCTTATCGATTCCCCCACCTGTCTCCTCCTTCTACGGTTTCTGCAGGAACTATCATTGCTAATATTGTTGGCAAGCACCAACCACTGAGTAATCCGCCTCCGTGTCTACGCCTTATGCAATTGTCATCTTCGGATACGATGAAGTCTGCCCTATGCTTCTCTGAGGGACCAAGGCAACATTTGTCGATAGATGAACAGGCAGCGTTGTCTGTTGATGCTGAAATCAATCTCCAAGGCGTGCACATACTAGCTGACTTGGTATCTCACTCGCAGCTGGATTCCAAAAGGAAGTTGTCTTGGAATGAAGGTTTGATTGATGCTTCTTCGCGTAAAACTCTTCCGACTGATTTGAGCGATCCCTCTTGTTTGGCTTGTGTGCCTCAATATCGGACTTCCTTGTATTTTTCTGGCCATCATCAAAGCACCTTTGGCAGGAAGCATCCTCTTCAGAGCACCACCAAATCAACGATCATCATCGCTCTTCAGCAGAATCTTCGCACTGGACTTCAAGCTTGTCTTGGACATATTCCTTCCCAATATTTGTGTATTGGGGGGAGTGGAGCTGCACTGAAGACTGACAGCTACAACAACTTTAGTATCACTGACCACTCAGTTTCTACAACTCCATCTTTAATTACAGAGAGCCCTGCCGATCTTGATGTGCGCTGTCTAGCGCTTTTGAATGGCGGCTCTCTCTCTTCGTTTACTGAGCCTAGCGTAACATGCCTGATATTGCGTCGATTAGATGTCAGGCAACACGTTTCATACTTGCTCCACATTTATTGGTCGCCATGGAAGGAAGTCTACATGTCGTCGCTGCAGCTACTTTCAAATCGCATTCCTAACCTTGGGTTGGCAGTCTCTTGGCCCATAGCAAAGGTGGTCCAGCCTATTACCGGAGGAGCTGGAGTTTCCCGTGCTGCAGTGTTAAAATGGCATCAGGAGATCCATCGAATCATACACAATCGACGTCTGTGAAACCCTTCAGCATCTGTTGAAAGTCAGGCTTTCAACGGGGGGAGTATGTCTGGTTTCCCAGCCCTATATTCCCCTACAAATTCACCACATCGTCAGCTCAATCATAGTGGTGCAGCCTAACGTAAATCATCTTCATTGTTCATTATTTTGCACTGACTACTGTACATACATTATTGTTAACCGCTTATGCTTACACACGGCAGCGGCCGTTCTTTCGTATCTTCTTCTCCTTTCTTGCACCTTTCTTTCTATTGCCGGTCACTCTCGCTCTCTCGTTCTATCGATCATTGTCGCTCTCTCGCATACTTTCACTCTCTATTCGCAGCATTGCACGGGCAATTCGGTCCACCTGCTCTAGCATGCCTTCGCAATGGTCATGATCTGGTCTTAAAATTGCATGCCTTTGCTATCTCTCGCACTTTCTGTCGTCGCATATATACATACGCAAATATTCAGTCAATTGCTGACATACGAATCGCGGTCTATATGTGCACCTCGCTTGCTTCTTTCTTTCGCCTTCGATACCACTCTCTCTGTGTATCAATCGCTCGTACTCGGCTTAGCAGCCCGAGCTTCTATCGCTTCTTTCGTTCTCTCTCTCTCGCTTGCATTAGGGCACGGGCAATTCGGTCCGCCTGCCCTCTTTTAGTCTTTAATTGATCGTCATCATTATCGCACTCACGTTCTTTCGTCTTGATCTGGTCTTGAACCTGCAAGAACATACCCTCGCACCTTGTATAATACATAACAGCATATATTCGGTCTTACATACGGACATACGAATCGCGTTCTATCTACAAGGGCATTATTGATCGTTGCCGGCCCCTATATCGCGCAACTAATAAACTAAATATACTGAACTAAAACCATCGACTTCTTATTTACAAATTAAAGAAAACAGCAAGTGAAAAAGCTCGCTAGCTCAACAATGGCCTTCTTTGTCCCAGAATTTCCCTAAAAAAAACCTTTTGTGTTGACTATTTTGGTCTCTGGTGTGTTGGGATCATTGCTCGGCTTATCCACGTTTACGAAACAGCGTCACTATTGTGGTTAAACAACGCCAAACACTTCTTCGAATTTATTACACGAGTGAAGTTTGACAGAAATGTTTCGATTCCGCGGTGCTGGATACTTTGCTTAAAGCCTAATACTTAGATCCGAAAAAACACCTCGCGAACAGAATCAGGCTTGATATTCGTATGAAACCGATACAAAAACGAGAAGGAACGTGAGTCGCTTCTAGTCGCGACTCTACTTTTATACCCGTACTCAGTCAGTATATAAATTTATGAGCTTATGATTGAAATTAAAAAAAAAATTTTTAATTTTACATTTTACATTTTTTTGCTACATTTGTTAACTACATGTACATGTAAAATGTAGATTATACATCTAGAACAAATATTCTACATATACCATTTAGATTCTACATCTCCTCCGCTTAGGGTTGCTCGCGCATTGCACAGGGCAGAGTGTGTGCGAGCGAGACAGAGAATGAATATCGTCAGCTGCGCCAGAGGAGGTGGGGAAGCAACTGAAAATTAATTTCTTTATTCTGGCTATAATAATGATCCGATCTGATTCAGATTCGGCAATCTAATAGATATGGTCATTCTCTAAGATACTGCGTTTTTAGTTTTATCGTATCTTCAAAATTGTGGATGCCACAGATTTTCGTCCTTTGTGGGGGCGGAAGGGGGCATGGCGAAATTTGATATACACTTGTAACAGTGTGATATCACATGAGTCTGGAAACAAAATTTCGTTGCTCTAGCTTTTATAGTCTCTGAGATCTAGGCGCTCATCAAGACGGACAGACAGACAGACAGACAGACAGACAGACAGACAGACAGACAGACAGACAGACAGACGGACGGACAGACAGACATGGCTCTATCGACTCGGCTATTGATACTGATCAAGAATATATATACTTTATGGGGTCGGAAAATTTTCCTTCTCTGCGTTACACACATCCACTTTTACCACAAATACAGTATACCCCTTAACTCTTTTGAGTACGGGTATAAAAAAGGGTATTTTTAGTCTTTAATTGATCGTCATCATTATCGCACTCACGTTCTTTCGTCTTGATCTGGTCTTGAACCTGCAAGAACATACCCTCGCACCTTGTATAATACATAACAGCATATATTCGGTCTTACATACGGACATACGAATCGCGTTCTATCTACAAGGGCATTATTGATCGTTGCCGGCCCCTATATCGCGCAACTAATAAACTAAATATACTGAACTAAAACCATCGACTTCTTATTTACAAATTAAAGAAAACAGCAAGTGAAAAAGCTCGCTAGCTCAACAATGGCCTTCTTTGTCCCAGAATTTCCCTAAAAAAAACCTTTTGTGTTGACTATTTTGGTCTCTGGTGTGTTGGGATCATTGCTCGGCTTATCCACGTTTACGAAACAGCGTCACTATTGTGGTTAAACAACGCCAAACACTTCTTTGAATTTATTACACGAGTGAAGTTTGACAGAAATGTTTCGATTCCGCGGTGCTGGATACTTTGCTTAAAGCCTAATACTTAGATCCGAAAAAACACCTCGCGAACAGAATCAGGCTTGATATTCGTATGAAACCGATAAGAAATTGTTTCGAGCAAAAACTGTTTTCTGTACGGAAGGATCTACAAAAAAAAAGGGTCGGTATATACTAGAAAAGTATCCGAAGGTATTTGCTGGTATGTTTCTACCTCCCTGTAAAGTTACGTCAATTTGATATAATTTGCCAGCAAACTCGAAGCAATCATTGCAATATGAGAGCAAAAAACCAAATTAAATATTTAAATAATGAAGACAAATAGAATCTAATTAATGCAGCATTATATGAAGGACAAGTATATGGATATTATAATTTATTATTTTTATTAATTTTCATGAATATAATTCCAATATGGTTTTCAAAACATGTTGTCTTAACGGTGGTCGGCACGGGAGGCCATCTGGTGCTGCTGATAGTCAGACACATTACCTTGCCAATAAAATATTGGGGAGACCAGGATATGCCTGGGGAAGAGCGACCCCAGCCGAATAAGTGCATTTCATTAACTTTTAACTTTTAACAGTGCACACCTCTGGTCATACCACATGGCTGCTAGAAAATTATATGACAAATGAAAGTGGCCGTGTCACTGGAATGGGAGTAATTAACGGTAAAACTCGAACTTTCGTGTTTTTACTCTAAAAACCATCATAAAAAATATAAATAAAACTGAACGACAGATAAATAGATTTTTGTACAACAAATCTTAATTTTTTATAAATTGTATTGTAGTTGTAAATTTATTTAAAAAAAGTAAAACCTTTGAGAATTTTATTTTTAATGGAACTGTTTTTAAACACTGCAAAACGAGAAAACAAAGATTTGTAAACTTGGTTTTAGCTTCCCGGATCTTGAAATTTAGTAAACTCGTCTGAAATGGTTGCCCCATTAGAAAATAGTGAAACAGCAGCGTTCTCCAAGGGCCGACTACGAAGGGCCGTTAAGTAAACATGGGTTGGAATAAAAAATAACTAATAATTAGACCTCGGATTCCGCATATCTGCGAGTTTTCATCTGATTGGTATACAATCTTGTATTTAGACATTTTATCGTTAAAATATAACAAATTTTAATACATATAAAAAATATGCAAAATATATGCAACAAATATGCTAAAAATATATGCCAAAAATATGCAACGAATTTCATCGAAAAATTTAATTCCTTTTTATACCCGTACTCAAAAAGAGTTAAGGGGTATACTGTATTTGTGGTGAAAGTGGAAGTGTGTAACGCAGAGAAGGAAAATTTTCCGACCCCATAATGTATATATATTCTTGATCAGTATCAATAGCCGAGTCGATAGAGCCATGTCTGTCTGTCCGTCCGTCCGTCTGTCCGTCTTGTTTGACGCCTCGTTCTCAGAGACTATAAAAGCTAGAGCAACCAAATTTTGTTTCCAGACTTATGTGATATCACACTGAATCAAGTTTCTTTCCGAATTGTGCCACGCCCCCCTCCGCCTTCACAAAGCACGAAAATCTGTGGCAGCCACAATTTTGAAGATATGATAAAACTAATCGAATCGCGGTCTATATGTGCACCTCGCTTGCTTCTTTCTTTCGCCTTCGCTACCACTCTCTCTGTGTATCAATCGCTCGTACTCGGCTTAGCAGCCCGAGCTTCTATCGCTTCTTTCGTTCTCTCTCTCTCGCTTGCATTAGGGCACGGGCAATTCGGTCCGCCTGCCCTCTTTTAGTCTTTAATTGATCGTCATCATTATCGCACTCACGTTCTTTCGTCTTGATCTGGTCTTGAACCTGCAAGAACATACCCTCGCACCTTGTATAATACATAACAGCATATATTCGGTCTTACATACGGACATACGAATCGCGTTCTATCTACAAGGGCATTATTGATCGTTGCCGGCCCCTATATCGCGCAACTAATAAACTAAATATACTGAACTAAAACCATCGACTTCTTATTTACAAATTAAAGAAAACAGCTAGTGAAAAAGCTCGCTAGCTCAACAATGGCCTTCTTTGTCCCAGAATTTCCTAAAAAAACCTTTTGTGTTGACTATTTTGGTCTCTGGTGTGTTGGGATCATTGCTCGGCTTATCCACGTTTACGAAACAGCGTCACTATTGTGGTTAAACAACGCCAAACACTTCTTCGAATTTATTACACGAGTGAAGTTTGACAGAAATGTTTCGATTCCGCGGTGCTGGATACTTTGCTTAAAGCCTAATACTTAAATCCGAAAAAACACCTCGCGAACAGAATCAGGCTTGATATTCGTATGAAACCGATAAGAAATTGTTTCGAGCAAAAACTGTTTTCTGTACGGAAGGATCTACAAAAAACGAGAAGGAACGTGTGAGTCGCTTCTGGACGCGACTCTACTTTTATACCCGTACTCAGTCAGTATATAAATTTATGAGCTTATGATTGAAATTAAAAAAAAATTTTAATTTTACATTTTACATTTTTTTGCTACATTTGTCAACTACATCTACATGTAAAATGTAGATAATACATCTAGAACAAATATTCTACATATACAATTTAGATTCTACATCTCCTCCGCTAGGGGTTGCTCGCGCATTGCACAGGGCAGAGTGTGTGCGAGCGAGACAGAGAATGAATAGCGTCAGCAGCGCCAGAGGAGGTGGGGGAAGCAACTGAAAATTAATTTCTTTATTCTGGCTATAATAATGATCCGATCTGGTTTAGATTCGGCAATCTGATAGATATGGTCATTCTCTACGATACTGCGTTTTTAGTTTTATCGTATCTTCAAAATTGTGGATGCCACAGATTTTCGTCCTTTGTGAAGGCGGAAAGGGGCGGGGCGAAATTTTGAAATACACTTGTAACAGTGTGATATCACATGAGTCTGGAAAAAAATTTCGTTGCTCTAGCTTTTATAGTCTCTGAGAACGAGGCGCTCATGGGGACGGACAGACGGACAGACGGACGGACAGACAGACATGGCTCTATCGACTCGTCTATTGATACTGATCAAGAATATATATACTTTATGGGGTCGGAAAATTTTCCTTCTCTGCGTTACACACATCCACTTTTACCACAAATACAGTATACCCCTTAACTCTTTTGAGTACGGGTATAAAAAGGGTCGGTATATACTAGAAAAGTATCCGAAGGTATTTGCTGGTATGTTTCTACCTCCCTGTAAAGTTACGTCAATTTGATATAATTTGCCAGCAAACTCGAAGCAATCATTGCAATATGAGAGAAAAAAACCAAATTAAATATTTAAATAATGAAGACAAATAGAATCTAATTAATGCAGCATTATATGAAGGACAATTATATGGATATTATAATTTATTATTTTTATTAATTTTCATGAATATAATTCCAATATGGTTTTCAAAACATGTTGTCTTAACGGTGGTCGGCACGGGAGGCCATCTGGTGCTGCTGATAGTCAGACACATTACCTTGCCAATAAAATATTGGGGAGACCAGGATATGCCTGGGGAAGAGCGACCCCAGCCGAATAAGTGCATTTCATTAACTTTTAACTTTTAACAGTGCACACCTCTGGTCATACCACATGGCTGCTAGAAAATTATATGACAAATGAAAGTGGCCGTGTCACTGGAATGGGAGTAATTAACGGTAAAACTCGAACTTTCGTGTTTTTACTCTAAAAACCATCATAAAAAATATAAATAAAACTGAACGACAGATAAATAGATTTTTGTACAACAAATCTTAATTTTTTATAAATTGTATTGTATTTGTAAATTTATTTAAAAAAAGTAAAACCTTTGAGAATTTTATTTTTAATGGAACTGTTTTTAAACACTGCAAAACGAGAAAACAAAGATTTGTAAACTTGGTTTTAGCTTCCCGGATCTTGAAATTTAGTAAACTCGTCTGAAATGGTTGCCCCATTAGAAAATAGTGAAACAGCAGCGTTCTCCAAAGGCCGACTACGAAGGGCCGTTAAGTAAACATGGGTTGGAATAAAAAATAACTAATAATTAGACCTCGGATTCCGCATATCTGCGAGTTTTCATCTGATTGGTATACAATCTTGTATTTAGACATTTTATCGTTAAAATATAACAAATTTTAATACATATAAAAAATATGCAAAATATATGCAACAAATATGCTAAAAATATATGCCAAAAATATGCAACGAATTTCATCGAAAAATTGAATTCCTTTTTATACCCGTACTCAAAAAGAGTTAAGGGGTATACTGTATTTGTGGTGAAAGTGGAAGTGTGTAACGCAGAGAAGGAAAATTTTCCGACCCCCTTTAAGTATATCATAAAGTATATATATTCTTGATCAGTATCAATAGCCGAGTCGATAGAGCCATGTCTGTCTGTCCGTCCGTCCGTCCGTCTGTCCGTCTTGTTTGACGCCTCGTTCTCAGAGACTATAAAAGCTAGAGCAACCAAATTTTGTTTCCAGACTTATGTGATATCACACTGAATCAAGTTTCTTTCCAAATTGTGCCACGCCCCCTCCGCCTTCACAAAGCACGAAAATCTGTGGCAGCCACAATTTTGAAGATATGATAAAACTAAAAACGCAGTATCGTAAGGAATAACCATATCTACTAGATTGCCAAATCTGGTACAGATCGTATTATTATTATGGCCAAAATGAAGAAATTAATTTTCAGTTGCTTCCCCCACCTCCTCTGGCGTTGCTGACGATATTCATTCTCTGTCTCGCTCGCACACACTTTGCCCTGTGCAATGCGCGAGCAACCCCTAGCGGAGGAGATGTAAAATCTAAATGGTAGATGTAGAATATTTGTTCTAGATGTATTATCTACATTTTACATGTAGATGTAGCTAACAAATGTAGCAAAAAAATGTAAAATGTAAAATTTTTAAATTTTTTTAAAATTTAAATTATAAGCTCACAGCTTTGTTCCAAGCCCCCACGGAATAACTAGCAAATTCATTAAATGAATTTTCCGGGGTGCTGGAGATAGGACTTTAAAAAACAAACAACAAAGACAGTCATATACCACTTTCGACTTTATGACAACAACAAAGCTGTGCTTGATGCTAAGCACTGGCAAAGTGTAGCCAAAAACAGGTGCAGCTTCTGCATTTGAAGTCTGGGTATGAGTTTCGTTCATTTTCTTTTGGGCTATACTTTGCGTCTGACCGCGCCCGATCGACTTCTTCGGCTTCGTCTGCTCGTCAGTCGTCTGGCGCAGTCGGTCCCAGTCTAGGAGAAAATTTGCTTCGTCATGCCCAACACATAGTATTTGTTCTTGTTTTTTTGGGAATTCCCTTTTAAACATTCGCTTGTGCGAGGGGACTGAGAGGACCATCGCCAAAAACTGTATTTTTTGCTATAATTTTCAGACCGAAAAGAAGTTGGATTCTAGGACTCCGAACATCTGGCAGCTGGGCCTAAACGAAGCAGAGGTGAAAAAAGAATCGTTCCGCTCTGTCCTCGGGGCGTCACGAAAAACCCTGCCTAAACAGCTTTTTGAAACATCAGGGCATTCCATAGTCTTCTTTTGAGTGAAGTGGAGCAAGTGAAATGCCGAAAATCAATAGACATAAAACTAATTTGATAGGAAAATGATTAACAGCCTTCCCGAAAAGTGCTTTAAAATTGATGAAAGCAATATAATTTGTACAACTTGTGACAAAAAAGTGAAATTTCATTATTCAGGCTTATGCTAACAGGCTTAAAATATTTTACGAATTTCGAAATGTGTTCATCGAAATATTCGTTTGCAGTAAGCCTAATTGTTTAATGGAAACTACGTTGTAATGTTTGAAATATTTTAGATTACTTGCGAAAAAAAATTTCAATTGCAGCAGCATGTTGCTATGTACTTCACTGCACAGACAGTCAAGGGCATCCAATAACAACAACGACGATAATGCGTCCAGCAATACGTCCAGCAGGTTTTCTGACAGTTCCGACAATTTATGTACTCCGTTGGCTGCGGGTAATATACACTGGAATGTGCTCAGCAATGCTACATTTAATAATTAAAAAAAAATGCACTGGGCAACAAATTCCATATGAAAGTACTCTGAGAAAGGCTACCTGGATAAATGCTACAATCAATCCAAAAAATTCGCGACAATTTCAGTTTCGCGACGAAAGCGTTTGGATAGTAGACCAAACAACGGACAAACAAGGACGATATGTCCCAAATTTAAATGTTGAAACATTGAGCGAAAATGAATCTTTATGCTCGTTTTATTGTCGTGTAAACAGTTAGAACAAGTAAATAATGCAACTGTTTCTCGATTTGTGAATTGTCTGGACGTTGATATGCAATGACTGCACCATCAAGTGGCCCATGCGACACCAAGCCGAAGCCTGTTACGCGCGGAACCCAGGCTAGAATCGCAGCCCCTCCTCCCGCCCAACCGACCGGGGGGCGCTGCCGCATGACGCGCGACGCGTGTTACCGAACCGATCGCGAACATGCAGGAAAGATAGAGGTTAGACTAATGTTCGAGGAAAATTAGAGCTAAACACAACTCAAGAGCTAAACATGCAAAGATAGTTAAGAAATAGGACTAATTACGGGAAAGGTATGTTAATATTAGTGATTTAAGAAGAGGAATGGAATTAGTGGTGGATACTATAAGGTAGAGAGAATTATAGTCCGAGCATAAGACCCTAAACGGTTCATGCAAGGAATAATTTGATCTACAAAGTGGAAGGAACAAAGGGGTAAAGTTTCTAGTAAATCTAACAGGAATCGTAAAGTTTATGCGACTCAACAAGTCAGGGCTATCTACGTCACCCTTGATCAGGTTGTGCATAAAAATCACACCAAGCATTTTTCTACGACTAACTAAGGTTGGAAGGTTTATTAAAAGCAGTCTACGAGGGTAAGATGGCAGTCTCACATCTGCATCCCAGTTGAGGCCACGCAGAGCAAAAAGTAAAAAGTTTTTCTGGACTGATTCTATACGGTCCTGGTGTACTTTGTACTGGGGGCACCATACACAAGAGCCGTACTCTAAAATCGGACGAACAAGCGAGGTATAGAGAGTCTTCGTTATGTAGGGATCGTCAAACTCCTTTGACCACCTTTTTATAAACCCAAGCACGCCCATGGCCTTATTTACCATGGTGGAAATGTTTTCAGAAAACTTTAACTTGGGGTCAAGTTTAACACCAAGATCATCAACCAATGTAATTCTCTCAAGAGAAGCACCGCAAAGGGTGTAAGGAGCTAACATGGGGCTGGACCGATGAAATGTCATAACTTTGCATTTCGAGGCATTTAGGTGTAACATATTTGCACAACACCATGACTGAAAGTTATTGAGATCGGATTGCAAGCGAGAGTGAAATGAAATGTCCTTGTACTGGACACAGAGTTTAACATCATCCGCATACATGAGTACTCGAGAATTTGTTAATACTGAAGGCAGGTCATTAATAAAGAGTGTGAAAAGTAGGGGGCCTAGATGGCTGCCCTGTGGTACTCCAGAAGTAACCTTAACAGGTGAAGAGAAGGAGTTTTTGAAGAGGACTCTTTGAGACCTTGAACGAAGATAGCTAGAAATCCATCTCAAAAGATTAGGTGGAAACCCTAAAAGGTCAAGTTTTTGTGCTAGAAGGGAGTGGTTTACAGAGTCGAATGCTTTACTGAAATCAGTGTAGATAACATCCGTCTGAAAGTTACATTGGAAGCCTTTAATGATAAAAGAGGTAAACTCTAATAAATTTGTGGTTGTTGATCGTCGCTTTATAAATCCGTGCTGAGATGGAGATATAAGTGATTTGCAGAGATGTTGCAAGTGCGGAGTTAAAATGTTTTCAAACATTTTAGGAATAGCGGATAACTTAGATATACCTCTATAATTATTAGCATCAGACTTGCTACCTTTCTTATGGAGAGGAATAATAAAAGATTCCTTCCAGATCGGGGGGAAGCATGAAGAATTAATGGATAGGGTGAATAGTTTAAGCAGGGGTCCACACAGAGCGTCGGCACAGTACCTGAGTACACAACCGGGAACTCCGTCAGGACCTGGTGAAAACACCGGCTTAACTAGTCGAAGATCATGGAGCAGTGAACTTTCATTTAACAAGGGGCTGAAAATGCCATTCGACCTTGGTAAACTGTATGGATACGGCTGACCAGAGTAGCTGTCATGGGAATAGGTTGTTTGGAAAAATTGGGCAAAAAGATCGGCGATTGCCTGATCATTGTTTGCCGTCATATTTATAAATGATAGCGAGGATGGATGTGCGGACGTTCTACGCTTACTATTTACGAAGCTGTAAAACTGTTTAGGGTCCTGTGAAAAGCGTATCCTGCATCGAGATAGGTAATTTTTATAGCTATGAGCATTAAGAACGGAGAACTTTGACCATAGCGAGAGAGAGAAGTCGGAGAACCAACTTCTTGAAATTTTTTATATAGTCTTGATTTTAAGTTTTTTAGACTGGATAACTCTTTGGTAAACCAAGGAGGCTTCGCAGATCTAATCGGACAAGAAAGTGGGACACAAGAATCAAAAAGTGTATCGAGTACATTGTAAAATATGTTTGCAGTGCACAAGTACAGAGCGGACCAATCAAAATCCCTAATGAGGTTATTAAGCTTCGTAAACTCGGCTTTGCGAAAGCAACGGACACGTTCAGACAGCCTACCCGTTCGATCCAATACAGTAGGCCCACTATCAACCGACACTTCGAATGTAGGATGGTAGGAGTCTTCAGGTATAGTGAGCGGAAGGGCTCGGGTTAGCAACGCTATGGTCGGATCTAAAACAAAGCACAGATCAAGCAATCGACCCAAGGAATTTTTCACATGGTTGACTTGAGACAGGGATAGGTCCAACAAGCCGTCAATAAAGTCATGTCGTGACATGGGCACAAGGTTATTAGACTCGTTAACCGAAGCCCAAACAGTACCAGGCAAATTGAAATCGCCAAGAACTATCATATGGTCTTTATCTGATAGCGAGGAAGAAACAGTTTTTAAAGCGGACAAGTGATGCTCGTATATTAAGGTATCCGAGGAAGGTGGAATATACGAGCAAGTAATGAAAATGGAAAAGCCTGGGAGAATCAGTTTTACGCACAGGAATTCCAGGTCTTGTTGAGCCTGGACTATGAAATGTTCCGACGTAAAGATTGAGTCCACTGCAATGAGGACCCCTCCTCCACGTCGAGACGAACGGTCATTTCTAAAGATTGTGTACCGACCTGCCAAAACTTCGGAACTAAGGATGTCCGGCTTTAGCCAGGTCTCGGTAAACACAATAACGTGGGACGAGAATGCGAGACTCTCAAGAAAAAGAGTGCTGAGCTTACTACGCAAGCCTCTAGCATTCTGGTAGGTAACTAAAAGAGAGGCAGTTAGTTTTTTGGATGGGTAGAAGTAGAGCGGGAAGATGAGGGTGGAGATTGAGATGGAGCACTGGTCTGAACACTAGGAAGAGTTATGGGGGCCTATTCTTCTTCTTCGCTTTAAACTCCTTGACCACCAAATGCTCCGGCCAAAACTTGGCGGAACAAATGGTTTCAAATTGAGTCGGGGAGACACTTATCTTGAAGGAAGATATCTCCCTGGCGTAAGAAAAGTTACATTTTTCCACCTTTAAGCCGACGGCTTTTATTTTGCTTTGTATAAAAGCGGTGACATCATTGGATGTGAGGTCAGGGGCTAGCCGTGAGACAAAAACTTGTCGCTTTGGTGGGACTCCCACCAGTGGTTTTGGCACCACAGGTCTGGGACCTGTGAACGACAGCATTTGTATTTTGTGGCCACACGGGAATGAGTCAAACGTTTTGTTGCTCTTAACGGATGCTGCGGCATATATGATTAAAGCTGAAAAAAAATTTAAATGTTTTTTATCCGAATCTCATACACATTGCTTGTTTGTACTTGAAAAAGTAAGAGCATCGTTTCCTGACGTTAGATCGTTCATATCGTGGGAAAACAAATTTCGTAAAAGCTGCGCTCAGAGTACTACGCTACAAGAAAATATTAAATAATAACTCCACCAGAAACGATCATAACTAGACAGGGAACATGGTTGAAAGCTGCATGATTTTATGCAGATGACATGGAGGGAATAGCAGAGGTAATATAATGTTTCTCATTAAACAACAGTTTGGTAAAGAGATAAATTATAAATTTTAGATTCTTGAATCACTTAATCCAGAAGATTTTGAATCTTATAAATTATATATGTATATAATTATATATGTATACAATTATATATGTATATAAAATACAATTTTGAGAGGGTTGTCAATATCATAACCTACCTTCGCAAAGTCAATGAATTTATTTAGGGAAGCTGAAAATATTGTTCTGAATATAACCAATGATTTTGGAATGGATTTAAAAGAGAAATTTGAAACCATTTTAAATAGAAATCCAGATTTTATTATTATTTAAAAAATTAATAATTTTTTGAATTTTAAAGCTGAGGATTTGTCTGGACTTGAACCAGTCAGTCACAAATGAAAATATCATAAATTTATAAATTTGGTCTAATTACTTCATGTGATTATGAAAGAAGCTTTTCCGGTAAAAAATGGTTTTTTGGAGAGAAACGTCAAAAATTATGGTTGTATATTGTACTACCAAATATCTTGAAGAATTATCTTGAACCAATAAAATATCGTACCTGACCATCTGAATTGCTTTGTTATTCTTTTTTTTTTGAATAGCTTAACACAGAAATTTTTGCATATTTAGCATATTTTTTGCATATATTATGCATATGCATTTTATGCAAAAAATTAAAAAAAAGGTTAAATATGCATATCGTTTTCAACTCTATAATGAAACGGACCTTGGTGTCATCAGAATTTTCCTATCCTTCGAAAATATGAAAAATGCGAGGTCTACGAATAACTTATAAAAGGTGCAATTGTGGTAATTGTTTTTTTTTTTTTGAACATCGCCACTATTTTTTTGTTAAGTCCAATGCTCAGCCAAATATGGCAGCTAAAAAATTAAAAATTGTGAAAAATTACGTTTCTTAGAAAATCTAATAAAATATAAATCGCAGAAATATTTCCTTTTTTAAATTTTAAATTCATATCTTAAATTTGTTCCTTAAATTAGGGGAAAAAAGTGTTCTCCTAGCTTGAGTACTTTTCAGAAAAATGCATTTAACATTTTATGCACGTTTTTCTTCATTTTTTCAAAAAACAAAAAAAGGTCCAATTTTGAACAGCGATTATGTTTATGAACCTTTTTTTTGTAAATTATAAAATTTTGGTTTTGAATATATTGATAAATTCCTAATTAAAGTGTATCAAACGTTTTGCCAAATTCAACAACACGCAACGAGTTTTCGAAAAACGAACCACTGTGCGCCGATCATCAAATATATATTTTTTTATTTTTGCCACCATTTCTGATGTGGTGGTCACCTTATTTGGTCGGTCATTACGATGTTTGAAATCAATTTAGAGCGTTCTTTATTCAAATTTACTTTAAAAAAAACCGCACAGTAAAGTCACGAAACTTTAAACTTAAGCGGTTAATAGTCGGTACTTCCCCTTTATAATATTTTAAGTGAACATTTTCCAACGATACCATGTTAGGTCGGATTTTTTTGGGACTGCCCTCGTAACGTACCTTTCCTCGAGTTTTCCTGAAGGAACAAAATCAACTTTTTCTGAAAGATTTTGGGCTTAAACCTTTTTTGATGATATTTTTTTTCTATGATACAGTCTGGTGCGGGAAAAAAATAAAAAAGAATTAAACGTCAAAACAAACAAAGAAAATATTTTTCTGGTGCTGCATTTAGAATAAATTTATTTTCGATAGATTTTTTTTTAAAATTAATAACAACTAACAGATATAACATTAGTTACAACACTAAACACAAGATGGCCTCTCTGGCCAAGAAAAAACTCTTGGCCTCGGATTCAAAATATGCAAAAGCGAAAAAAGTAAGATTAACTTCTAAAAGAAGAAAATCAGGTGATTACAGTGAGTTCAGCAGCGAACATTAAGAAATGGAAGTGATCAAATCCGTTACGAATGGATCAAAAACGGAATCTGAAAAAAATAAGTATGTTGAACAAGAAACCAACAAAATTTTGAGGTTATGTGTGAAGAAAAAAGATGGAGTCAGAAGTGTCAGAAATTTCTGGAACAAAAACGAGTATGGAAAAAAAACAACGTAGCTCAAGAAAAAAATGTGAATATATGTTACGATGACAAAAGTAAGGGGCCCTACATAGTGTATGCTGTAGAAAAAATAACCGGAAAAAAAAACAAGAAGATAAACTGTTGATGATTATAAACCTAAAATTTTTCATAATTTTGTTCATAAAACGGGACTTATTTGTAATATACCAACATCCATTTCTGACATCCATTTCTGTAGTGCGCTTGTTCATAGGGAAAAATACAAAAATTCTCCAATTTTCATTTTTTTGAAATTCAATGTCTTACTTTTTAATAACCGCCCGAAGATAGGCCCTTAAAAATATAAGGTTTGGATTGTATGAGCTTTCACCGAGCTTTTGGACGAAACAGATATTTGTATACCAAGTGGCAACGCCAGCTCCATGTTTTGATTCCGTATTGCACTTATATTTATTGCTAATTGCCTTTATTCCAAGTATAAGACAAGAAAAGTACTGTACGAGAAAGAAAAAACGTGGGCTGCTGCACCATGACGTTCCGGGAGTCTGTCTCTTCTCCTCGTGACCTTCAAAGTGTGCAGTAGTGCGATTTTCTGGGGCTCTTTAATATTAACCCTATATACATCCCGATACCACGCGTAGTGATTGTGTGCTCGTCAGTTATAAATAAGTGTGTCAACCATTTATAATCTGACAATATCTGTGAGTACGAGCAATATACATGAACCATGTCCAGTGAGATGAAAACGTGAATTATCTCGTCATTTTTCGATACAGCTCGTGGTTTACCTAACCCCCAAGATCACGTTAGCACCTGCGTGTTCATTTCCGGCGTTGGTCGCACCCACCTGAAGAAAGAAGAACCAGTGGTGCCAATTCCCCCTGGGGTAAATATTCATCAAGCCAATTCTCAGTATAGGGTTCTTATAAAAGTGTGAATTTCCATATATAGGATTAGCACCACTCGTACCGACTTAGTGTAACCCAGTTAAAAACGTGTATAACCTGACTTAGGTTTTACAACGATGGACTAAGTATACCCTTCCCGGAGCCCTCTCGAACGGCAGTGTGCTCATACCGATTGCGGGTATTTTAACCCATACCGTTCGGCATAATTGTGAGGGCAAAGTGAGTTCTATGATGGATTTCCTCACGCTGTGAGCTAGAAAAGAGATCTCTCCGTTTTGACAAGCTTCGACCTGTCCGGATGTACGGATCCAACATCCGCATGCCTACGTGTCCAGAAACGGGTTCCATTTGGCCAGTGTCTTCTTCGCCGCCGATGTACCGAGGTCATAGACTCAATACCTCGTCAGCCGTTGCTGCTAGCTTCGCCCTGGACCAAGTACTCTGGTGCCGACTGCAGAAGTCTCGACGTGTGCCAACCCAGTCCTAAGACATCGACCCAGCAACTGATTTAGTTTAAAGTGTTCTTTTTGAGACGTTAGGCCAGATATGAGAATCCGTTTTGTCTATCCGATTTGTGTTAAAAGTTAGTTTTTATACGGCTAAATATTGTATGCCAGTTAAACGCAATATACCGAGATGGACAAAGGGAGTTCCTGTACATGGTTTAAGTCAGATAGGGATATTGAAATTGGTACTAATCCAGATTAATTTTACAGTCATGTTTTTGGGTTACCACGCATTCATCTGTTCACCTAATCATCTATTCATCCAATCATCCAGCCATCTACACAACGAAAGATCTTTCTGCGTGGGAAAAAAATGTAATGTAAGTGTGCACAACCGTAATGATTTCGGTACCTATGATAAGTCATATGATAAAATGAATCTTAGGTAACGTAATTTAAGTGATTTTAACTTTGGCCCATCCGGTGTAATGGCTTGTCCTAGTGCGGAAGAACTTTACTATTTTGAATTATCTCTGACATTCAGATTAATATGAATTCTCATAATGTTTACCCTATTTCAACTTATTATTTTCATTTAATAATAGCTTATTGAATACCTATACCTATACATACATATTCATCGCTATATTTACGCGAATTATACGTACCTAGTCTTATCTACCTATACATATATATCCTATACATACCTATCTTATCTTAGATCTTACATATCTTAACCTATATTACATTACTCCCTTTTTGCATATCATGAGCGTTGAAAATTCGGGAGTTAGTTTGTTTCGTAGTACATTAAATGCATAATTATGAATCTATGCTAAATTTCTCTTTAGGAGCCATGCGAGTATCTGGGCGAAGGAATAGGGGGTAAACATAAAGAAAAGGGATCATCCCATAAATACAAAAATCGCGGAAATGGGGTAATCAAGCAGGGTGGTCATTGGCTGTTGCAACAGCATAAGCACAGCTAACAGACATTTCAGTTGTTTCGTTTCCCCTTCCCGTTAAGTTCCCATTCCCTATGTTGTTCTCCTAGCCTTCTCATAACGTTTAAACGGTCCAAGCAAAGATATGCACGCGAAAAAAAAAATAATAAGATTTATGCCAGACATCGAGCACGTAGTCATAAGCCCATATCCGAACCCACTCCTACTACCTACTACCTACTCCTACTATAACACAGCCAGCGCGTGCAACCTTATGATCCTACAACCCAGGCCAGATCGAGTGGCACAGCTACAGCAACTATCAATTCAATTCAAACACAGTGGCCCATATCCGAACCCACTCCTACTACCGATAACACAGCCAGCGCGTGCAACCTTATGATCCTACAACCCAGGCCAGATCGAGTGGCACAGCTACAGCAACTATCGTTGCAGGTGTCATGCTACACGAGTTATCAGCTGAATACATCGACTCTCCGGTTCCTAGAATTAAAACAAGAGATAAGAATAGCAAAGATTTATTTGTTTCAACTTCAAGAGTTAAACTCTTGTTTATAGGTGCACAAATTCCTTCAGAACTTTGATTTCTTTATACAAAAGTACCGGTGAGACATTATGTTCCCTTTAGTCAATGCTATAGATGCTATAGATTTATACATTTTGCTCAACATTGCAAGCAAGCAGAACAAAAATGTTATAAGTGTTCACATTCCCATTCATTAGAAGCTATCTGTACTGATGTGATCTGTGCAAATTGCAAAGAAAATTACGTAGCTAGATCTTTTTCTTTCCCTGCAAGAAAGCGAGCGTACAAAAATGTATGACGGTGAAAAATTGATCTAGATTGGAGGTCAAAACTAGATATCCGGCGCTGTTTGGCAAGACGGAATCAGTTGATATTTTTAATCACGATGCTTTTCCACAACCTTTTTGGAAAAAATCGACAAATAAAAATATACTGTTGCAAAACAACATGTCTTCCACGGCAGAAACTGTATATTCTTTTAAACCCTTTAGCAAAATTCTTAAAAACAACAAATATAAAAATACGAAAAGTCTAAATACACAAAACACAATAAAAGCTTGGCAGAATGTTTTGAGAGAGCATGAATATGTTCCAAGTGAACGATTCACTCCCTCAACATCCAAAAATAATATACAACATGAGACGGCTCTTAACACAGTTGAAAAAGGCCTTAACAAGCTTTCTCCAGACATCTCCCATTTTCTTACAGATGCAAATAACAATAATATGAACATAAATACATAAATTCCTAGAGGAACGAAATGCAACAATTTCGCAGACAAATATATTATATATATTATAATATTTTGGAGAGAGCTTTTTTTAATTCAAGTTTTACTTGCATAAATAATAGACCTCCAACTTTTTCACCCCATCGTCAGCATTACACTGTACATTGGGGCAGACAGCCGGTATTTTGGCATAAATTCAAAAACTTCTTTGAAATAAAATCTTATTTTAATGGTACATTTTCAAAGTGCATATCTTTAACTACATATATCAAATTAATGTTTAAAGTGTATATTTACTAATGTCCATTAAATTTTGTGCGACCGGTATAATTTTATCAAATTAAAGTAGAAAGTGTATATTTACTAATGTCTATTCAATTTTGTGCGACCGTTACTTCACGGGTTTTTTATACCCGTACTCAAAAAGAGTTAAGGGGTATATTGTATTTGTGGTAAAAGTGGATGTGTGTAACGCAGAGAAGGAAAAAGTTCGGCCCCATAAAGTATATATATTCATGATCAGTATCAATAGCCGAGTCGATAGAGCCATGTCTGTCTGTCCGTCCGTCCGTCTGTCTGTCTGTCTGTCCGTCTTGATGAGCGCCTATTTTGTTTCCAGACTCATGTGATATCACACTGTTACAAGTGTATTTCAAAATTTCAATCATAAGCTCATAAATTTATATACTGACTGAGTACGGGTATAAAAGTAGAGTCGCGACTAGAAGCGACTCACGTTCCTTCTCGTTCATCTTGTAGGTTAGGTTGAACTTTTTATGAAACGCTGCTCGTCACTTGTATTATTTTTTTTTTTTTTTTTTTTTTTGTCTGTCTGGACGTTGATATGCAATGACTGCACCATCAAGTGGCCCATGCGACACCAAGCCGAAGCCTGTTACGCGCGGAACCCAGGCTAGAATCGCAGCCCCTCCTCCCGCCCAACCGACCGGGGGGCGCTGCCGCATGACGCGCGACGCGTGTTACCGAACCGATCGCGAACATGCAGGAAAGATAGAGGTTAGACTAATGTTCGAGGAAAATTAGAGCTAAACACAACTCAAGAGCTAAACATGCAGAGATAGTTAAGAAATAGGACTAATTACGGGAAAGGTATGTTAATATTAGTGATTTAAGAAGAGGAAGGGAATTAGTGGTGGATACTATAAGGTAGAGAGAATTATAGTCCGAGCATAAGACCCTAAACGGTTCATGCAAGGAATAATTTGATCTACAAAGTGGAAGGAGCAAAGGGGTAAAGTTTCTAGTGGATCTAACAGGAATCGTAAAGTTTATGCGACTCAACAAGTCAGGGCTATCTACGTCACCCTTGATCAGGTTGTGCATAAAAATCACACCAAGAATTTTTCTACGACTAACTAAGGTTGGAAGGTTTATTAAAAGCAGTCTACGAGGGTAAGATGGCAGTCTCACATCTGCATCCCAGTTGAGGCCACGCAGAGCAAAAAAAAAAAAAAAAAAAAGGACTGGTTCTATACGGTC
>JAWNNB010000229.1:0-39918 GCA_035043285.1 Drosophila subsilvestris
TCACTTACTATCTCTTAGCTCCGTCCTTTCCTCTGCTGGCGCCCGATCATCTTCTTCATGGTCATGTTAATAGACCTCTGGCCCTTCTCATTAATTTGGTGTAGGAGATCATCAAGTATTGTTTCCATCTTATCGATATGTTGGGCGCTGGTCCCAGGGGAAATGATTCTTGGGGCCTCCAGAGTTCCAGAGTTCCAACAGCGGGTGGGAAGTTATGCAGTTTGGATGGGGCGTAGCCGCATAAGTTTTCCCGCCTAGGAGGTAGGCAGTACTTACTAACTTCCCTTGAAGCAGGTTGCTGACAGAAGCTGTCTGTTGTGGGAGCCACTGGATCTCCGCAGTAGGCACTGTCATGGGCTGGCTGCTTTGGCACCGTGTGCCCCTTCACAGCACTTCTGTCGATCAGCTGGTTAGTGGCCTGCACTCTCCAGCCCTGGTATACCAGTCGATCAGCTGCGATGCGTGGAGTGGAATGTTTGCAACTCCAAAGCAGAAAGGAGAAAGTTGGAGGAAAGAAAAAAGGAAAAGGAAGAAAAGGCGGGAGCCTCCGGGCGTTGAGTGACTATGCGACGCACTCAAGGTGGGGCCTGGCACCCCTTGCCCACCCAGTTATGTATAACTGTGTATGCGTATGTATTTTTATTTGTGTCACTGTCACTTAAATATGCCTTTTAAATATGTTGATTTTTACTGTCCACCCGGGGGCGCCATGAAAAATTAGAAGAGTTTTTCTAACTAAATAAACCGACAAACTTTTGGTGGCGTAAAGACTTTTATTTTTAAGGCGGGGCGAAAAGAAAGGTGCTTGCTCGATCGAATTCAATTTTACATTATATTCTAAAATTCCATACATTTCATCCTAAGCCTAGCTAACCTACGGTGGCAAAGCGGGGCGAATTCCCCTTGAGCGAAAGACAGAGCTTTCATTTCGCTCCCGCCTTGCCCTAACCTACTTACACTAGAATTCAAACTTCAAACCAATTCCAAAATAATCTTGACAAAAAACAAAACATTTAATTTTACGACGACATGACGAATTCATCCAAGCATCCAGCCATCTACACAACGAAACATCTTTCTGCGTGGGAGAAAAATGTATTGTAAGTGATAGGTCATATGATGGAATGAATCAAAGGTAACGTAATTTAAATGATTTTGACTTGGGCCCATCTGGTTTAATGGCTTGTCCTTGTGCGGAAGCACTTTAATATTTTGAATTATCTCTGACATTCAGATCAATATGAATTCTCCTAATGTTTACCCTATTTCAACTTATTATTTTCATTTAAAAATACCTTATTGAATACCTATACATATACATACATATTCATCGGTATATTTAGTCTTATCTACCTATACATATATAAGCTATACATACCTATCTTACCTTAGATCTTACATATCTTAACCTATATTATATTACTCCCTTTTTGCATATCATGGGTGTTAGGCTCGGGTAGAGTTAGTTGTTTCTTAGTACATTAAATGCATAATTATGAATTTCCGAAATTATCGTAGTGTGGTCATGAATTTATGCTAAATTTCTCTTTAGGGGCCATGCGAGTATCTGGGCGGAGGATAAGGGTGTAAACATAAAGAAAAGGGATCATCCCATATGTTCGGGCCAGCAGCTATTTAGCGTCAATTTTATAGCATTAAATGTAACATTATGTTTGTATAAGAGCATCTAAACCCCTAAACTTATGTAGCGTTCGGCAGTGCTGCTGCGCTCTCCCTATTAAAGGGCGCTCTGCACCTTCCGCTTCGGCTCTTGCCTTGATCGGCCGTCGTTGCCTAGTTAGTTCTATGCTAATCTCTCGCCGCATAGGTTGCATATCGAAACCCCTCTTGTATACGTTTATCTGGACGGGCAAAGAGCGAGCAATTGGCTTCAGCTAGCCGCCGGTATAAATAAATATTATAACGTTTAAATCGAAGTGTTTAATTGATTTTGGATAAATATAGGTGCCAAAAAAGCTTGGCATCTCAAACATTGGTGACCCCGACGTGATTAAAGTACAATTTTAATCGCGTTTTGTTTAAAAACTATAAAAAATCGATCAAGATATTCGTTGCTGTGCCGTTTAACGACCAACAAATACATTTTGTGCAAATAAGAACAGTTAAAGTGCAAGTTCAGTGAGACTGCAGCCGTTAAATATTCCGTTGCTTAATCGCCGAATCTCTATTGCTCTGCGCCGCTGCAGCCGCGGTTCTTGACTTTTCGCATCTTCCATTCTTGCTCCCGATCTGTTCACCGTCGCTTAAGCGGTCTTACATTTTCCGTTGTTTCGTTTGCATTACACCGCTTAGCATGGACAACGAGCCGAACACAGTCGCGGGCGAAAATATTGCGATGAAAAAAGGCTGAAGCTTTACAAACGTAAAGTTCAGTCCCTACATGATCGCCTGCACCGTCTTGGCGAGTCATTCTCGGGGGATAAAATCGACAAACTAAGTGCGTCTGAAATAGATGTGCGCCTCGATATGTTGGCGGAAATGCGTGAGGAGTTCAACAAGTCCCATAATGAGCTGGAATCACTGGATGAAGTGGAAGTGAGCTGCGTGAAACCTTCGATGCGCTGTTCATTTCTTTGAAAGCTGAGCTGCTTTCTGCTCTCGAGTTAGGACACCTACGCGTAGCCGCTCATTCAACTAGCATGCCAAACAGCTATGGAGGTCACACCATCATCATGGCTCACAAGCAGCGGCTTCCTGAGCTGAAGCTTCCTAGCTTCTCCGGTGACTACTTGGAATATGCGGATTTTATTGCCATGTTTAATTCGGTCATCGAAGGAGATCAAGATCTCAGTGAAATCGAGAAGTTCCAACATCTTCGCTCATGTCTCTCGGATGCGGCCCTGGATTCGGTTCGATCGTTGGAGCTCTCCAGTGCCAATTATCGTGTGGCTCTGGACATACTTAGCAAACGCTTTAATAATAAACGACTTTTTTCCAGGCACACATCAAGGAGATTCTTGGGCTCAAGAAGGTAGATTCGCCTTCTGCTAAAAGGCTTCGGGAGTTTTCGGACGCAGTCAACTTGCATACGCGTGCCCTGCAGACATTGGGAAGTGCTGAGGAGATATCCGGATGCATGATAATTCACATGCTTCTGCAAAAATTAGATGCGAAGACCCAAACGAAATGGGAAGAGACCGCGTCATCGGACAGGATACCCACAGCTGGGGAGTTCTGCGATTTCCTGGAGAAGCGATGCCAGAAGATGGAGAACGTGCAATACGCTGTAGCGACACACGCTGGTAGCGCTCAGGTGGGAAAAGGCCAGTTTACACATCTAAAGAAAACCTTTGTTGCCTCTAACTCTTCCGCCGACCCGTCTGGATGCCCTTTCTGCCATTCAACGGGCCACGGAATATACTCGTGCAGCACCTTCACAAATTTATCTCCGTTTCTGCGTCATAAGGAAGTGAAGAAGCTGTCACTTTGTTTTAACTGCCTAAAATCGTGCCATCGGACTCGTGCATGTACAGGTGGCCAGTGTAGAGTTTGCGGAAGGAGGCATCATACCTTATTGCACTTCGACTCATCCATAGCGCAAAGCTCCCCAGCTGTTTCTCCTCCAGAACGAGCAGTACAACCTGGTGCTATTCCGCCTGTTCAGGATTCTGTTAGCAGTGCGCCGTCTCATGCGTCTACCTCTCTTGCCCAGGGTCTGCACTCCGATGTTGTGCTGTTGGCTACAGCTGTTGTTTTGGTGAAGAATCGATCTGGCGTTTTGGTTCCGTGTCGCGCCATTCTAGATTCAGGATCCCAGCTTCATCTCGTCACATCCAGGTTCGCCCAGCAGCTTCAGCTTGGGAGAACTCAATCGTCTGCCCTTGTTTCTGGTCTGGGCGATACTAGCGTGTCCACTGACGGATCCACCGTGAGCATTTGCATGCAGTCTCGCACTTCGGACTATTCGACCAGACTTACTGCCCTCATCGCCCCCACAATCACAGATAGCCAACCAAGTCTGACAGTTAATGTGGCCGATTGGAACATTCCCTCCAATATTCACCTTACCGATCCTGCATTCTATAATCCTCAGCGAGTAGATCTCCTTATTACGCGAGCATTTTCTATGACCTTCTCTGCGTAGGGCAAATCAAGCTCATAGATGGATTGCCTCTTCTGCAGAAGACCCGGCTTGGGTGGATCGTATCTGGTGGTGGACAGTGGGTATCAAGTTCGTCGCTTTTGGCAACTCAAAATTATCCCGATACGGAGGCTAGAATGAATGCAAGGTTGGATCGAACTCTTCGTATGTTTTGGGAAGTCGAGAATTGTGTGGAGGCTAGCTTGAGTACAAAGGAAGAAGTATATTGTGAGGTGCATTTCGTAAGCCACTTTTCACGTTTGCCATCGGAGGAGTACTCCGTTAGACTGCCTTTAAAGTATGATGCTGATCGCTTGGGAGAGTGTTATACTCAGGCGTATCGACTATTTCTAAGTTTGGAGCGAAAACTGGATCGTAATCCCACGCTCAAGGAGCGTCACTCAGCTTTTATGAAAGAGTATACTGATTTGAAACATATGTCCGCAGTCCATCCTGACTCGCGTAGCCTCTGCAAGTATTTTCTGCCTCCACACTGCGTTTTAAAGGAGGACAGTACCACGACAAAACTCTGTGTCGCTTTGGAGAGAACATTTGGACTGGGATGAAAGCCTACCGACAGCGCTGCACTCAACTTGGACTGACCTGAGAAACAGTTTGGCAAGCATCTCTCGCATTTCATTTCCTCGCGTTGTCCATCATTCCAGCACAACTGTAAAGGTTCATGGATTTTGTCATGCAAGCATGGAAGCATATGGTGCTTGCATATATGTCGTGTCCAGGCAAGGGGAGTCGTCGAGCAATGTTTTGTGCTCAAAGTCTCGAGTGGCGCCACTAAAATCATTGTCGATTCCAAAGCTGGAATTGAGTGGAGCCCATTTGCTTGCGAAGGTTATGCGCAATTTAAAGAACACGGGAATTTTCCCAGGTCAGTTTTACTGCTGGTCGGATTCGTCTACGGCGTTATCTTGGATACGGGATGAGCCAGCCAAATTTCAGGTTTTCGTGGCAAATCGAGTGGCAACAATTCAGGAGTTGACGCAAGGCATGGAATGGCGCTATGTTCCCACATCGGTGAACCCCGCTGATATCCTCTCGAGAGGCTCGCTTCCCAGCCACCTCATCCAGTCAGTTGTTAGGCTCTAAGGATAAGTGGCCTGTATCTCCCATTTCTGAAACTCCGACCATTGAGCTTCGCAAACGTATATTGCTGATCGCGTCTCCACATGCTGATCTCACGTTCGAATGCAAACTTGCAAACTCTTTCTTCGGCATGCAGCGCACATTCGCCTACATGCATAAATTCGTTCATCGTCTTAGGCATCCTGGACTCACGGTTGCTGACATTCAGCAAGGAACGCATCTTTTAGTTCGACACATTCAGCTGGCAAGTTTGTGGTCGGACATAAAGGAGATGGGCAAGTCAGGAAGTCTAGCTCCATCAGTTCGCTATCTCCGTTCATCGATCCGTCTGGTTTACTTCGAGTTGGAGGTCGTCTCGGCAACTCATCGCTCCCGTTTAATGCTCAGCACCCGCTTATTTTGCCCAAGGGACATCCCGTAACGTCTGCAATGATAAGCTATTATCATCAACGGAACCTCCATGCCGGACCTCGCGCCTTGCTTGCTAAAATTCGATTAGAATATTGGCCTATTGGAGGAAGCAAAGCCGTCTCGAAAGTGGTTAGCAAGTGTGTGAGATGCTTCAGAACGAGGCCGCGCATGGTTGAGCACATTATGGGAGACTTGCCCAAGGAGCGTCTGGAAGGATCGCGGGCCTTCGAAGTAACTGGAGTGGACTATTGTGGACCATTTTTCTACCGATCAGAAATCCGCACGAGGCCTCCGATCAAGTGCTACATAAGCGTGTTTATATGCTTCACCTCTAAGGCCATACACATGGAGCTTGTTAGGGATCTGACCACCGCTTCGTTTCTGGGCGCATTGAAACTTTTCACGTCCACTCGAGGAAGGCCAAGTCAAATTTGGTCGGACACTGCGACAAATTTCGTTGGCGCCAAGAACGAGCTTCTGGAGCTAAAGAAGCTTTTCCTGAGCGACTCGCACATGAGGGAAGTCCATGAATCCTGTTTGGCTGATGCAATCGACTGGCATTTCATCCCGCCGCGCTTTCCGCACTTTGGCGGATTGTGGGAAGCTGCCGTGAAGACCGCAAAGCATCACTTGTACCGCTCAGTTGGTCCATCCGTCCTTAGCTTCGACGAGCTGCGTACCTTGATCTGCCAGATCACGGCCATTGTTAATTCTCGCCCTTTGCTCTCGCTTTCAGAAAATCCAGATGACTTGAATGTACTGACGCCTGCTCATCTGATTTTGGGAGGCCCGCATGAAATAATTCTCGAGCCTGACCTAACGAAGCTCAATTACAATCGTCTGGATGGTTGGCAGCGGGTCACTCAACTGCAGCAGACATTCTGGAGGCGTTGGCGCGAGGAGTATCTGAGTATTTAAGCGAAAAAAATAATACGATTTTGCACAGACAGCGAGTACGTAGTCATAAGTCCATATCGGAACCCACTCCTACTACCGATAATACAGCCGGACCCAGCGCGTGCAACCTTATGATCATAAAACGCAGACCAGATCGAGTGGCACAGCTACAGCAACTATCGTTGCAGGTGACATGCTACATCTTCCATATACTACAATGCCGTTGCTGAACAGCTTCAAATCTACCTCTGATCCGTGGAAAATTGGGCGAAAAAATGGAATATAACTGATTAAGCGTAGGGCGTCTCGAAGTAGTTCCCACAATCCAGAATCCCAAAGGTAGTAAGAAAAGTCAGAGTTTCCAATTTCTTCAGTGTTTATTATTCAATGTATTTGTCGCGTGCAAAGGAAGCCGGTCGTTTTGATTTTGGGTATAGAAGCGTATTAATCCTAAGTTGTGCTGGAATACTAACAGCGAAGTGTGGCTGGAATGCCCACAGAGCGGTTGCCCCGCCAGCGCCGTCCCCACTCTGAACATTCTCGCCCCCCTTGCAAAGATTGCAAAGAAGTTTTAGGTCTGCGGGCACGCACCAGACACTATCCATCCGAACACCGTGCTTTAAGCCACGGGAAGGCCCTGTGCGCGGGCGAGGTTGGATGACCCTCGGATACAGATCCGCTCCCAAGACGAGCGAGATGGTCGTCGGCTTATTGAAGTGTTCATTGGCCAGCTTCAGGTCGTTCAATGGCCGGATCAGCGAACGGACAAGCTGACGGGGCTTGATTTGTAAGACCGCCTCCAATTGGAAGTCTCCCGTCTTAGCTCGGATCATGGCGGTGCAGACCCTCTCGACCCCGATGCAGGTGGTGGCAACTTGAACTCCTTGGCCACGTCGGCGTCGATGCAGCTGACTGGGGTGCAGGGATCGATCAGCGCACCCGTGACAAAGGTCTTCTGCTGCACTGTGAGGACCACCCGTGCCGTCGGTAAGACGTTGATGCTCCGGTGTTGTAGCAAGGAGTTTTCTGTCGGGGCTGGATTTCCGAGAACAGGGCGGCTGACCGGAAGACGAGGGCACCGTTCGGCGCGGGAAAACGGAGGTGAAGGCGACGGTGCTGAAGAGGAGCCAGCGGGGCGCCGAGACCGCTCGGAGACTTTGCTCGACGTTCAGGCGAAAAATTTCCGGCAGTTTCTCAAAGGATGGACTCCTGGGCACACTCGGCATTTGAAGAAGGTATTACCTCGTGCCCGTGTGCGATCCGACCTGCGGCTTGATCGGGAACGTGAGGAAGGTTTAGGGGCCATGTCTGGATACCGGAACAATACTAGGATGAAAAAAAGGAGTCAAGGAGGCATTAGAAAAGAGCTGGCAAGGGTTTTCAATTACTCGAACAGTGAGATCTTGGAATTGCTTAGGAAATACGGAGAATCGAGCTGAATTTAAGCATAAAACAAATACAGATTCTTATGGATTGGAGCCTACGCGATAGTAGGTGGAATGGACCTCCGATTCCATAGGCAGCAGAACTACCTTCGCGATCGGTCTCTTGATAAGGACGCGGGCCGTGAGTAGGTCTACTAAACGGACCTTATCATTGGTTCCAGGATACGCGTTCTGTACACGGCCGAGACGCCATTCCTGAGAGGGGATGTTCTCCTCCTTGATCACCACGAGGTCTCCAACCTCGAGGTCTCTTGTCGGATGCTGCCATTTGTTACGCTTGTGTAACTCCCGCATGTACTCTGTCTTCCAGCGCGAACAGAATTGCTGGTTGAGGGCCTTGAGATGTTGCCAGCGGTTTAAGATTTTATTTCTGGCTCTGCCACGGATAGAAGCCGACCACCTATCAGGAAATGGCCTGGGCTCAAAGCCAACGGGTCCGTTGGATCCACAGACATCGGAGAGATTGGTCGCGAGTTAAGACATGCCTCAATTTGGAAAGTAAGGTCGCAAACTCCTCTAATGTGTATTTGGACGTACACATCGACCGTTGGAACAGAGCCTTGAAGCTCCACCATGTAGGGCTATATGATGGGTGAATCGAACCAGCAGGCGAACCAGGAGACATGCGGGTGGCAACAGTATTGGATGCCGTTCGTTGAAGGCCATGGACGACGAGGCTTGGACTCGGCCACACACCCGCTTCCCATAAGTCCTGGAGGGATGAACCGCCCCGATAACCCCTGCGGGCATTTGAAGAAGGTATTACCTCGTGCCCGTGTGCGATCCGACCTGCGGCTTGATCGGGAGCGTAAGGAAGGTTTAGGGGCCATGTCTGGATACCGGAACAATACTAGGATGAAAAAAAGGAGTCAAGGAGGCATTAGAAAAGAGCTGGCAAGGGTTTTCAATTACTCGAACAGTGAGATCTTGGAATTGCTTAGGAAATACGGAGAATCGAGCTGAATTTAAGCATAAAACAAATACAGATTCTTATGGATTGGAGCCTACGCGATAGTAGGTGGAATGGACCTCCGATTCCATAGGCAGCAGAACTACCTTCGCGATCGGTCTCTTGATAAGGACGCGGGCCGTGAGTAGGTCTACTAAACGGACCTTATCATTGGTTCCAGGATACGCGTTCTGTACACGGCCGAGACGCCATTCCTGAGAGTGGATGTTCTCCTCCTTGATCACCACGAGGTCTCCAACCTCGAGGTCTCTTGTCGGATGCTGCCATTTGTTACGCTTGTGTAACTCCCGCATGTACTCTGTCTTCCAGCGCGAACAGAATTGCTGGTTGAGGGCCTTGAGATGTTGCCAGCGGTTTAAGATTTTATTTCTGGCTCTGCCACGGATAGAAGCCGACCACCTATCAGGAAATGGCCTGGGCTCAAAGCCAACGGGTCCGTTGGATCCACAGACATCGGAGAGATTGGTCGCGAGTTAAGACATGCCTCAATTTGGAAAGTAAGGTCGCAAACTCCTCTAATGTGTATTTGGACGTACACATCGACCGTTGGAACAGAGCCTTGAAGCTCCACCATGTAGGGCTATATGATGGGTGAATCGAACCAGCAGGCGAACCAGGAGACATGCGGGTGGCAACAGTATTGGATGCCGTTCGTTGAAGGCCATGGACGACGAGGCTTGGACTCGGCCACACACCCGCTTCCCATAAGTCCTGGAGGGATGAACCGCCCCGATAACCCCTGCGGGCATTTGAAGAAGGTATTACCTCGTGCCCGTGTGCGATCCGACCTGCGGCTTGATCGGGAGCGTAAGGAAGGTTTAGGGGCCATGTCTGGATACCGGAACAATACTAGGATGAAAAAAAGGAGTCAAGGAGGCATTAGAAAAGAGCTGGCAAGGGTTTTCAATTACTCGAACAGTGAGATCTTGGAATTGCTTAGGAAATACGGAGAATCGAGCTGAATTTAAGCATAAAACAAATACAGATTCTTATGGATTGGAGCCTACGCGATAGTAGGTGGAATGGACCTCCGATTCCATAGGCAGCAGAACTACCTTCGCGATCGGTCTCTTGATAAGGACGCGGGCCGTGAGTAGGTCTACTAAACGGACCTTATCATTGGTTCCAGGATACGCGTTCTGTACACGGCCGAGACGCCATTCCTGAGAGGGGATGTTCTCCTCCTTGAGGATCCACAGACATCGGAGAGATTGGTCGCGAGTTAAGACATGCCTCAATTTGGAAAGTAAGGTCGCAAACTCCTCTAATGTGTATTTGGACGTACACATCGACCGTTGGAACAGAGCCTTGAAGCTCCACCATGTAGGGCTATATGATGGGTGAATCGAACCAGCAGGCGAACCAGGAGACATGCGGGTGGCAACAGTATTGGATGCCGTTCGTTGAAGGCCATGGACGACGAGGCTTGGACTCGGCCACACACCCGCTTCCCATAAGTCCTAGAGGGATGAACCGCCCCGATAACCCCTGCGGGCTGTACACCACAGAAGTCCGAGTGCGGATGGCATCGAGAAGGTTCACAGCCAGAGAGCGGGATGCGCCGACAAAATTCCTGCCGTTGTCGGATTTAACTTCGTGGGGACAACCTCGTCCCGCGACGAAACGAGTGAAGGCGGCTAGGAAGGTGTCGGTGGATAAGTCGGACGTGGCCTCTAAGTGGATGGCCTTCGTGGCAAAACAGACGAACACGCACACATACCCCTTTGAGATGCGACATGCGCGCCCTGTGAAACTTTTAACGTCGAAGGGACCGGCGAAGTCGACTCCGGTGTATGTGAACGGCCTGGAAAATGTGACTCTTGAGGCAGGAAGGTCGCCCATTAATTGGGTTTGGAGTCGCTTGTGATGTATGACGGAAACCTTACAGAAGTGGATCACAGCCCTCACTACGTGACGTAGTCGAAGGATCCAGTATGATGCCCGGAGAAGGAGGATGACCAGCTGGTTCCCACCATGTAGGGCTATATGATGGGTGAATCGAACCAGCAGGCGAACCAGGAGACATGCGGGTGGCAACAGTATTGGATTCCGTTCGTTGAAGGCCATGGACGACGAGGCTTGGACTCGGCCACATGCCCGTATGACTCCGTTCTGGTCAAGGAACGGATAAAGATTCTGAAGAGAGCTCGTAGTCGGGAGTGGCTGCTTGTTTACCAGGCACCGAAGCTTCGCCGCATAATGGACGCGTTGGGTCGTTATGGTGACAGCTTGGCACACTCGGCATTTAAAGAAGGTATTACTTCGTGCCCGTGTGCGATCCGACCTGCGGCTTGATCGGGAACGTGAGGAAGGTTTAGGGGCCATGTCTGGATACTGCCATTTGTTACGCTTGTGTAACTCCCGCATGTACTCTGTCTTCCAGCGCGAACAGAATTGCTGGTTGAGGGCTTTGAGATGTTGCCAGCGGTTTAAGATTTTATTTCTGGCTCTGCCACGGATAGAAGCCGACCACCTATCAGGAAATGGCCTGGGCTCAAAGCCAACGGGTCCGTTGGATCCACAGACATCGGAGAGATTGGTCGCGAGTTAAGACATGCCTCAATTTGGAAAGTAAGGTCGCAAACTCCTCTAATGTGTATTTGGACGTACACATCGACCGTTGGAACAGAGCCTTGAAGCTCCACCATGTAGGGCTATATGATGGGTGAATCGAACCAGCAGGCGAACCAGGAGACATGCGGGTGGCAACAGTATTGGATGCCGTTCGTTGAAGGCCATGGACGACGAGGCTTGGACTCGGCCACACACCCGCTTCCCATAAGTCCTGGAGGGATGAACCGCCCCGATAACCCCTGCGGGCATTTGAAGAAGGTATTACCTCGTGCCCGTGTGCGATCCGACCTGCGGCTTGATCGGGAGCGTAAGGAAGGTTTAGGGGCCATGTCTGGATACCGGAACAATACTAGGATGAAAAAAAGGAGTCAAGGAGGCATTAGAAAAGAGCTGGCAAGGGTTTTCAATTACTCGAACAGTGAGATCTTGGAATTGCTTAGGAAATACGGAGAATCGAGCTGAATTTAAGCATAAAACAAATACAGATTCTTATGGATTGGAGCCTACGCGATAGTAGGTGGAATGGACCTCCGATTCCATAGGCAGCAGAACTACCTTCGCGATCGGTCTCTTGATAAGGACGCGGGCCGTGAGTAGGTCTACTAAACGGACCTTATCATTGGTTCCAGGATACGCGTTCTGTACACGGCCGAGACGCCATTCCTGAGAGGGGATGTTCTCCTCCTTGAGGATCCACAGACATCGGAGAGATTGGTCGCGAGTTAAGACATGCCTCAATTTGGAAAGTAAGGTCGCAAACTCCTCTAATGTGTATTTGGACGTACACATCGACCGTTGGAACAGAGCCTTGAAGCTCCACCATGTAGGGCTATATGATGGGTGAATCGAACCAGCAGGCGAACCAGGAGACATGCGGGTGGCAACAGTATTGGATGCCGTTCGTTGAAGGCCATGGACGACGAGGCTTGGACTCGGCCACACACCCGCTTCCCATAAGTCCTAGAGGGATGAACCGCCCCGATAACCCCTGCGGGCTGTACACCACAGAAGTCCGAGTGCGGATGGCATCGAGAAGGTTCACAGCCAGAGAGCGGGATGCGCCGACAAAATTCCTGCCGTTGTCGGATTTAACTTCGTGGGGACAACCTCGTCCCGCGACGAAACGAGTGAAGGCGGCTAGGAAGGTGTCGGTGGATAAGTCGGACGTGGCCTCTAAGTGGATGGCCTTCGTGGCAAAACAGACGAACACGCACACATACCCCTTTGAGATGCGACATGCGCGCCCTGTGAAACTTTTAACGTCGAAGGGACCGGCGAAGTCGACTCCGGTGTATGTGAACGGCCTGGAAAATGTGACTTTTGAGGCAGGAAGGTCGCCCATTAATTGGGTTTGGAGTCGCTTGTGATGTATGACGGAAACCTTACAGAAGTGGATCACAGCCCTCACTACGTGACGTAGTCGAAGGATCCAGTATGATGCCCGGAGAAGGAGGATGACCAGCTGGTTCCCACCATGTAGGGCTATATGATGGGTGAATCGAACCAGCAGGCGAACCAGGAGACATGCGGGTGGCAACAGTATTGGATTCCGTTCGTTGAAGGCCATGGACGACGAGGCTTGGACTCGGCCACATGCCCGTATGACTCCGTTCTGGTCAAGGAACGGATAAAGATTCTGAAGAGAGCTCGTAGTCGGGAGTGGCTGCTTGTTTACCAGGCACCGAAGCTTCGCCGCATAATGGACGCGTTGGGTCGTTATGGTGACAGCTTGGCACACTCGGCATTTAAAGAAGGTATTACTTCGTGCCCGTGTGCGATCCGACCTGCGGCTTGATCGGGAACGTGAGGAAGGTTTAGGGGCCATGTCTGGATACTGCCATTTGTTACGCTTGTGTAACTCCCGCATGTACTCTGTCTTCCAGCGCGAACAGAATTGCTGGTTGAGGGCTTTGAGATGTTGCCAGCGGTTTAAGATTTTATTTCTGGCTCTGCCACGGATAGAAGCCGACCACCTATCAGGAAATGGCCTGGGCTCAAAGCCAACGGGTCCGTTGGATCCACAGACATCGGAGAGATTGGTCGCGAGTTAAGACATGCCTCAATTTGGAAAGTAAGGTCGCAAACTCCTCTAATGTGTATTTGGACGTACACATCGACCGTTGGAACAGAGCCTTGAAGCTCCACCATGTAGGGCTATATGATGGGTGAATCGAACCAGCAGGCGAACCAGGAGACATGCGGGTGGCAACAGTATTGGATGCCGTTCGTTGAAGGCCATGGACGACGAGGCTTGGACTCGGCCACACACCCGCTTCCCATAAGTCCTGGAGGGATGAACCGCCCCGATAACCCCTGCGGGCTGTACACCACAGAAGTCCGAGTGCGGATGGCATCGAGAAGGTTCACAGCCAGAGAGCGGGATGCGCCGACAAAATTCCTGCCGTTGTCGGATTTAACTTCGTGGGGACAACCTCGTCCCGCGACGAAACGAGTGAAGGCGGCTAGGAAGGTGTCGGTGGATAAGTCGGACGTGGCCTCTAAGTGGATGGCCTTCGTGGCAAAACAAACGAACACGCACACATACCTCTTTGAGATGCGACATGCGCGCCCTGTGAAACTTTTAACATCGAAGGGACCGGTGAAGTCGACTCCGGTGTATGTGAACGGCCTGGAAAATGTGACTCTTGAGGCAGGAAGGTCGCCCATTAATTGGGTTTGGAGTCGCTTGTGATGTATGACGGAAACCTTACAGAAGTGGATCACTGCCCTCACTACGTGACGTAGTCGAAGGATCCAGTATGATGCCCGGAGAAGGAGGATGACCAGCTGGTTCCCACCATGTAGGGCTATATGATGGGTGAATCGAACCAGCAGGCGAACCAGGAGACATGCGGGTGGCAACAGTATTGGATTCCGGCCAGGTCAGCCGGATTTTCCTCGGATCGGACGTGGCTCCATCGTTCGCTGGGCCAACAGCGAGTGATTTTGGCTACTCGATTGCCCACGAAAGTGGTCCAATCATATGGCGGCCTATTCAGCCAGGCCAACACAATGGTGGAATCAGTCCAGAAGGACACAAGGCTGGCGTCTAGGATGGCCGGGGAGAGTTCTGTCAGAAGGGCAGCTCCGCACAGTTCGAGTCGAGGCAACGAGACTGTTTTCACGGGGGCCACTCGGGCTTTGGCTGTGAGAAGGGAAAAACAATGCCCTGCGGCCGCTCAACTCGGATGTAGATCGCTGCCCCATAGGCACGTTGAGACGCGTCGCAGAAGCCTTGTATCTGTACATTGGCCATCGGGCACACGTGCAACCACCGCGGAATGCGGATCGCTTGAATGGCCAGAAAACTTCTCAGGAACGTATCCTAGGCTTGAGACAGATCGCTAGGAAGGACGTCGTCCCACCCTAACTCTCTCAACCAAATTTCTTGCATAAACATTTTCGCGCGGATGACGAAGGGGAAAGCCATCCCGCTAGATCGAAAAGCTGCGAAATCTGTGACAAAGCATTGCGCTTCTTGCAGGATTCTTGTTGGATTAATGCGGGATGCGCAAAGAAGAACTCGTCGGCACTGGCTTGCCATCGGATCCCCAAGGTCTTAGCGATGCTACTTTCTTCAAGCTCTAGGAATTCAGCTCGGAGTAAATGGTCGACTGCAATGTCGCGCAGAACGCCCTTATGGTTAACCGTCCGGAAACCCTGCGGAGTCGAGTGCTTTGCGTAGTTCAGTATTGGCGGAAATTGCCTGCGACTGAGTGTGAGCACCAGCGAGCACGTCGTCCACGTACATGTAGCTCTCCAGGATGTCGCTTGCCATTGGAAACTGGGGACGCACCGCTTGTGCGAGTTGCTATATGACGTACGGTGCGCAATTGACTCCGAAAGTGACAGTGGCAAGCTCATAGTCTTACACGTCCCCGTTACGGTCGCGAAAGAATATTCGCTGATAGGGCGTGTGTTGGGAAGCCACTTGGATCTGGCAATACATCTTGTTGATGTCGGCATTGAAAACATAGCGGAAGACGCGCCACCTCAGGATTTACATAGTCAAGTCAGACTGAAGGACTGGCCCAAAATGCAATGTGTCATTAAGGCTTTTCTTGTTGGAGGACGGGCTGGAGGCGTCGAAGAGTACGCGCAAATCGGTTGTGGTGCTGTCGGGCTTAAACACGGCGTGATGTGGAAGGTAGAAATGGCCGGAGTCATGACTAGGTGTAACCCCTGTCATGTGGCCTAGCTCCAAATATTCTCGGATAACGGCGTCGTACTGCTCTTTGAGCGGCAAATTCCGCTGCAGACACTGGTCGTTTTTAAGGAACTGGGCCTGTACCGCGGCTCTGGAGTGGCCCAGATGCCACGACATTTGGACATTTGAAAGGGAGGGTAACAATGTATCTCCCATCGGGGTCTTGTTTAGTGGTCTGAAGGAAGTTTTCCTCGCACACAGAATCGGACTCACTAGTCGGTCTGGAGATGGGAGTTGTCACCGAAGTGTACGGTCGCGTTTTTAAAACCCTCCAGTGGGTGTACCAAGTTGCAGGCGAAGATCTACCCTAGAAACAGGGAAAGAGTGAGAGAGAGAAACTCGAAGGGCAGGGGTACGTACCGAGTCAGGCCTACGCGCCAGGGGAAGATCTCCGAGGGATTTTACCAGGCGGCAAGGTGGAGCTCCATCCCAGGAGGAAGGGCGGAGGGGACTTTCGTTCACTGTTCACGCACTCTTCTGAGTTTCTCCTTTACGGGGCACAATAACAAAACATTTCCACGCGCAATTTCTGCATCAAAACCCGACCGTCAACGAATTCAGACGTATTTTTGTATCGCTCCGCCGTGAAAATCAAATAATCGCAATTGATCGACAATTAATTCGCGAAAAATAAAATCTCGGGGTATGCATGGGTACCTGTACTCGTGTAGCCCATGAAAATCAAAAAATCACGTAATAAAGATTAATAGAATTAAGATAAAAGAAAAACAAATGTCAACGCATAAGAGCACTAGCTCGGTAAAATTCACAAGCACTGAAACCAAAGCCAAAATGAGCCAAGCCCGGCAGCAGCAACAAGACGAGCGTCGGCTCTCGCAAGTTAAAAACAACGCTTACTTCTCCATACGCTCGCCAACGGTAGCAGTACCAACAAAAACTGCAACACTGCAAGTGAACGAGGAAAGAGCACGCTCTCTCTCCCTGCATTGCAAAGTGGGTCATGGAGTGCTCAGTGCCCATCCCCCGATTCTTACGGCCTCGCCAATGATTTGCTAATAGCAACGACCACAAGCACAATGCCCTCGTTTAAAACGGTGACATCGACCACAGCAACGACAACAACTACAACAACAACAACTTCAACTGCTCAACGCCCGGTATTGTCGACCCACTGCGACAATCCCCACCCCTCCCAGCCGATAAGCTCAAAAAACGCTAACGTAGCGTTAATCCAGACCGGGCTCGATCGGTACGTACAAACTAAGCGAAAACTGAGCCCGCAAGCTGCGAAGAAAGCACCAAAACTAAAAAAGATAGATGAAAACGCTGTGCCACATAAGCCAATGGCAAACAACAGATTCGCGATCCTCAGTGTCCAAAATGAGGATCAGGATGAGGCTCAAACGGCAAAGGCGTCCAAAGTAAGGCCGCCACCTATTTATGTACGGCAGGCGAATTGTGCTATGCTAGTTAAAAAAGTATCAGATAAAATTGGCGCAGACACATTTTATGTCACGCATATAAAAAGAGGTAACATAAATGAAACTAAAATACAAGTGAAAGACGAAGAAAATTATCGATCGGTGGTCGAATACCTAGAAAACGAGAAATTGAATTACTACACCTACCAACTTAAGAGTAGCAAAGGACTACAAGTGGTTATCAAAGGAATCGAACCAACAGTCCCAATCAATGAGATAATAGATGGACTTAACGATAAGGGCTTCGAGGTCAAAATGGTTTCAAACATAATAAATAGAAACAAAATTCCCCAGCCAATGTTCAAGGTAGAACTGACACCTGGCAGTATGCACATAAGCAAAAATGAAGTCCACCCAATCTACAAGCTTCAATATCTACTGCACCGTAGGATCACCGTTGAGGAACCGCATAAACGAAATGGACCAGTCCAATGCACAAATTGCCAAGAATATGGACACACGAAAACCTATTGCACTCTACGGGCAGTCTGCGTTGCCTGTGGGGATGTCCATCTCACTGAGGCCTGTCCCGTAAACAAGGAAGACCCATCTGCCAAAAAATGTAGCAACTGCGGGGGAAACCACACTGCCAACTATAGAGGATGTCCTGTCTATAAAGAATTAAAAAATCGCCTAAGCCAACAGATAGCTGCAGCACGAAACCCAGTCGTCCGACAAAATTTACCATATATTCCATCAACTACGACTCCAGGAGTTTCTTTTGCTCAGGCGTTAAGTTACAATAACGGGTCGTACGCCTCAGTCTCTAAGCCGACACCTCAACAAACCACTGCAGGAATGATGCAGCATCAGGACTCAAACCAGTTCCCAGAAATCATTGCCCAGCATACCCCTACAAATCCGGCCCAATTGCCTTGTGGAATCGAGTCAATGCTGGTAACTATAACAAACACAATGGTAGCAATACAACAAACGATGCAGGAGCTTATGCGCAATCAAAACCTCCTCCTGGAGTTCTTACTCAAACATAAATCTGTTTAAAATGGGTTGCCTAAATATTTCTTTCTGGAATGCAAATGGCATTTCACAGCACAAGTGCGAGCTCTTGAAATTCCTCGCTCAACACGACATCGACGCCATGCTCATATCAGAGACTCACCTAACAAATAAAAATTATTTTCACCTTGATGGCTATAACTTCTATGCGACTAATCATCCTGATGGTAAGGCACATGGAGGTACTGGCGTTCTGATCAAGAATCGCATAAGGCATTATCCGTTGCCATCATTTGCTACACCTTATCTGCAGGCAACATCAATTCATATTGAAATTCAGAGCGGCTACATAAACCTATCCGCAGTATACTGCCCACCGCGCTTCTGCATTTCCGAATCAGAATTTATAAAATTCTTCGACCTACTAGGTGACAGATTCATAGCAGCTGGTGACTACAATGCCAAGCACACCCATTGGGGATCTCGTCTTACCAACCCAAAAGGAAGACAACTATATAACGCTATAATAACGCCAAGAAACAAACTGGACTTTATCTCTCCGGGCAAGCCTACATATTGGCCCACAGATCCAAAGAAGCAACCCGACTTGATTGATTTTGCAATCACACGAAGAGTGCTGCAAGCACAGATTAATGTAGAACACTTAACAGATCTATCATCTGATCACTCGCCCATTCTACTTCAACTTTACGATCATCCACAGCTTTCGGAACGCCCATACTTTCTAACATCTAGCAAAACAGATTGGCTTAAATACCGGAAGTATATAAGCTCCCATATTGATGGCTTCCCAAACGCTTATTGTAAAGAAGACATTGATAGCTCTGTTGAAAAATTAGTATCCGCAATGTCATTGGCGGCAAAACACTCTACACCAATATTAGCAGCTAATAAACGTTCCCACAACAGTCGTGTTTCTAGGCACATTGAAGTGCTGCTACGCGATAAAAGAAGGCTTCGGCGAGAGTGGCAAGCCCACAGATCACCTGCCTCGAAAGAGCGGCTAAACATAGCCAACAACCTATTACGCAGAGCCCTAGAAGATGAAAGAAACCAAGCTGAAATATACTATATGGAGCAACTGTCCCCAACTAGCAAACGATTCCCACTGTGGAAAGCTAAATCTGGCGTATGTCCACCAATCGAGAGTGAATCACCGTTGCGTACAGAAACAGGAGAGTGGGCTCGAAGCAATAAAGAAAAGGCAAATACATTTGCCATCCATCTGGAAAACGTCTTCAAACCACACCCAGCAACAAATAACTTTGTGCTCCCACCACCCAACAATCCCGAAGTTGCTCCGCCCATCATATTCCAATCAGGAGAAGTCACAAGGGTCATTAAAGACCAAATCCCAAAGCAAAGAAAAGCTCCGGGCCACGACTTCATCTCCCCTAAAATGATCATAGAATTGCCGAACTGTGCAGTGCATTTCCTCACCATGATATTCAATAACATGATGAAATGGGGCTATTATCCTCAAGAATGGAGGAAATCAGTCATCTCCATGATCCATAAAGCCGGGAAAGACAAGTCCAAGCCATCATCATATAGACCTATCAGTCTCCTGCCTTGCTTATCAAAGATTTTTGAAAAGCTACTCCTGAATCGTATCAAACAACACCTACACAACAACGGTACCATCCCGATGCACCAATTTGGATTTCGGGAAAAACATGGAACCATTGAACAAGTAAACCGTATAACGTCTGAGATAAGAAATGCATTCGAAAGACGAGAGTACTGCTCCGCTGTTTTTCTGGATGTTGCCCAGGCCTTCGACCGCGTTTGGCTAGAAGGCTTAATCTACAAAATTAAAATATTACTTCCACAGAACATCCATGGAATATTGGAGTCATACCTACAGCAAAGAAGTTTCGCAGTACGATGCAAAGATTTCCTCTCCGAATATCATCCAATTGAAGCTGGTGTACCCCAAGGCAGCGTACTCGGACCGACATTGTATATCATCTTCACAGCAGATCTACCGACAAGCAGGCTAACAACAACTTCAACATTTGCTGATGACACTGCCATACTAAGTCGCTCCAAGTGCCCAACAAGAGCAACGGAACATTTGTCATGTCATCTCGTGGCCTTAGAAAAATGGCTAGCAGACTGGCGCATACATGTAAACGAGCAAAAGTGCAAGCATGTTACCTTTACCTTGAACAGACAAACTTGCCCTCCACTATATCTGAACAGCACCAACATTCCACAAACCACCGAAGTAACATACCTCGGCGTTCATCTAGATAGAAGGCTTACTTGGCGTAAGCACATCGAAGCGAAGAGGAATCAACTAAAATTTAAAGCTAGTAATCTACATTGGCTAATAAACACCCGCTCACCACTAAAACTGGAGTACAAAGTACTTTTGTACAATGCAGTTCTCAAACCCATCTGGACATACGGCTCCGAGCTATGGGGAAATGCTTGCGCTAGTAATTTAGAAATAATCCAGAGAGCTCAATCGAAGATACTAAGAACTATCACTGGGGCGCCATGGTACATACGGAATGAAAATATCCATAAAGACTTAAATGTAGGATCAGTTAAAGATGAAATCGCCAAGGTGAAAGCAAATTATCAGGTCAAGCTACAGGTTCATCCTAACAGACTTGCGCAGTCCTTAACTTGGCACACTAGCCATACACGACTCCGGCGAAGAGACCTACCCACCCAGCAATAATACTTAGTTAGGGACGTACTCCAAATAATTAAGTGAAATTAATTTTTAAAAAAATGTATTAGGCTAAGATTTGCATACTTGTCGTCAGTCTCTAATAGAGAAGATTCGATAAATAAAATAATAAAAAAAAAAAAAAAAAATATTTCTGCATTTTTCTTACCTCGCCGGATCGCCAAACAGGCACATATCGGCTACTACTCCACCGTAGCAAGCAGCAGTTGTCAGGGTGCAACAATTTGCAAAATTGTAAGATCTTGCAAAGCCTGCATACCCCCAGGGTGAGCGCGAGGCGAAGATAGAAGTGCATACTTCGAGGCTGCACAGGCGGCACGTGGGAAAAGGTCACGGATCCGAACATCCTCCGATCCCCCGCTCAGGCGGCGTCCCGGTCAGCGGGACGTCGGGGACCGGGGAGGGGCGGTATATCCCCCATCGTTCAGCCAAGGGGAAATCCGTGGCCAGCGCGGGAGCCGTCTAGTGCAGGCCTAGAAGAAGAGATGGAAGCCAGGAACCCTTTCGTGGGCAGCTCGGCACTGGCAAGATCGCCACGCCAACCGACGGAAGAGGCGCCTGAAGATGAGGCATTGGCGTTCGGTAAGGGCAGCAAGCTCAGCCGTTCGCCAGCTCCCACATCGTCTACATTAGCAGGACAGAGCACGGACCCGGACTCGAGGGAGACCCCGAAGAGGGCGAGAGATCCTGCCAGCCCGACAAGCTCCCAGAGAACGACGCAGCCAAAGAAGAGCAAGGCCACCCAGGAGACAACCTGTCTTGAGAACTTAGTGGAACTGGGAGAGTTGCTGCAGGAGGTGTCCACCAAAATGATGGACAAGACATCGCGCCATATCACCATGCCTACGAGGGCGACTTTCGTGCGCATGAAGGCGCTGCACTCGAGCATCCTCGAGGACAGGCGAGCAGCCGACAAGGGAGAAGGCGTCAGGCAGGAAGGGCACGTCGCTGAAACCCTGTGCTCGAAATGCCTACAGAGCACACAGAGCGTCGAAAAGGAGCAGCAGACTACGAAAGTCTGGACCAAGGAGGCCGCAGCGCAAACTGAGCCGTGGCGAAGGCTAAGCCAGTCAGTCGTGCCGGAAGAACCGGTAGTGGAGCCGGCACAGCCTCCCGTCAGGAAGCCCGCCCGGAAGCCCGCCAGGAAGCCGGAGATCCCTGAAAACCCGGAGAGCGCATGGAAGGTGGTGGCTAAAAAGCCGAGGACAGCACGTCGCGCGCGTCCCGACGCGGTCATCGTACAAGCGTGTGGGAAGTCGTACAGCGAGGTGCTGGCCATGGTGACCAGAAGGGAAGACAACCAACTGTCGGACCTACAGAGCTGCGTACGCCGAACCTTCAACGGCAACCTATTGCTGGAGGTGGCTAAAGGCAGCGCAGAGAGGGCGGAGGCCATGAAGGACAGCATCGCGCGGGTCCTCGGCGATGCAGCGACTGTTCGTGCCATGACGGAGGACTCCAAGGTGGTCGTGCTGGAGATACGCGACCTCGACTCCCTCGCGACGGATCGGGAGATCTGCGGCGCCATCGCGAGCCAGCATAAAATCGAGGAGGGCCAAATCCGAGTGCGGAGCCTGCGACGAGGCTACTCGGGGTCGCAGTTGGCGGTGGTCAGCTTGCCCCTTTCCGTGGGCAAAGGCGTTTTGCAGCGCGGCGAGGTGCGGATCGGCTGGACCGTCTGCAGGATACGCGAAAGAGAGAGCCTCCCAAGGTGCTACAGGTGCTTGGAACCCGGGCATATGGCAAGTAACTGCAAGAGCTCGGTGGACAGGATCGGCTGCTGCATCAAATGCGGAGGACAGGGGCACAAGGCAGCCGAGTGCAGCAAGGAGCCAGCGTGCTTCATCTGCTCAGCAGCTGGGAAGAAGGAGACTAGGCACCAGGCAGGCAGTAGGAACTGCCCAGCCGCAAGCAGCCGGGAACACCAGATCCACATGCAGTTGATTCAACTAAATTAGAACCGACACCAAGTCGGCAGAAGGCTTCGTCCGAGCGAACGTTGGAGGTACGTGGCTGTACAGCTGCTATCTGGCGCCCAGTCTCTCGCTGGAGAGCTTCAGCAGGATCCTGGATGATTTGTGCATCGATCTGAGAGGACGGAGCAACGTCGTGGTCGGGGGCGACTTCAATGCCTGGGCCCACGAATGGGGGTCCTCCCGCACTAATGCCAGAGGACGCACGGTGCTAGAGGCTTTCGCCACGTTGGACATCGTCCTGGTAAACGAAGGGTCCCAACAAACCTTCAGCAGGGCAGGCGCGGGGTCAGTAATTGACATCACCTACGTCAGCAGCGCGATGGCACGCCACGCTCGATGGAGGATCAGCGAGGTCTACACCGCCAGCGACCACGAGGCAATCGAGTGCTCGGTGGGCTTGCCTGGGCGAGGGGAAGAACCTCACCCCCGGAGGAAGGCGTACCGGCAAGACACGCTGAGGCCGCAGATCCTTGCAGGCGCACGGGGAGCTTCACTGCGATAGAAGCGGACGGATCCAACGAGAGGGCCAACAAACTGGCCGCCGCATTGGAGGGCACTTGCGATCAAAGCATGCTCCCGAGACGGATATCCCGGTCGCGCCACGCGCCGGTGTTCTAGTGGAGCGAGGAGATCGCAGAACTCCGCAGAACATGCCTTCGCGCCAGGAGGCTTCTCCAACGGGCTAGGGGAACCTCGCGCCTGGACAGCCTCAGCGAGCGCTACAAGGCGGCAAGAAAGGAGCTGAAGATAGCCATCAGGAGCAGTAAGAGGGAATGCTTCCTCAAGCTGTGCGATGCAGTCGAAGAAGATCCCTGCGTACCAAATGGTGGTGAAGAGGATCAACGCGGGAGGCAAAGCCCCAACGGATCCCGAGGAGCTGGAGGGGATAGTCAGCGCCCTGTTCCCACGAGGGCAACGGGTCGTGAGCTCTCCACGGTCGGAGTCAAGCCTAGGCGAGATATCCGAGGTCTCGGAAGATGAGGTACGGCGTGCGGGCAGGCGCCTAAAGCCCAAGAAGGCACCGGGCCCAGATGCGATCCCCAACAGGGCGCTAAAGCTGGCGCTAGCGCTGCTACCGACGGAGGTTGCTGGCCTGTTCAACCAGTGCCTACAGGAGGGCACGTTCCCCGAGAGGTGGAAGAGGCAGCGGCTGCTACTTCTGGCCAAGCCCGGCAAGCCACCAGGAGAGGCCTCCTCCTACAGGCCCATCTGTCTGTTGGACACCATCGGGAAGGTCTTTGAGAGGGTGGTTGCAACGAGGCTGAGTACAGCCATCGAAGAGGCAGGCGGTCTCTCCCCGGGCCAATACGGCTTCAGGAAGGGAAAATCAACGCTGGACGCCATCTCAAGGGTGGTCGAAACGGCAAAGGAGGCATGCGCGGGAACCAGGTGGAGAGGTGAAAGCAAGTCCTACTGCCTGGTGGTGACATCAGGAACGCCTTCTACTCTGCCGATTGGGGCCGAACGCTGGAGGCCCTGAGAAGCTTCAACATCACGGGGTACCTGCTGAACATAGTCTACAGCTATTTCAGCGCCAGGGTACTCACGATGGACACGAGTCTGGGTTCCAGAGCATACGAAGTCTCAGCCGGAGTCCCGCAAGGCTCCGTTTTGGGACCCCTGCTCTGGAACGCCATATACGATGGAGTTTTGAGGTTGCCGATGCCAGCCAGCACAAGCTTGGTAGGATTCGCGGACGACGTCGCGATAGTGGTGGCAGCAAAGGACCTCGCTGCCGTGGAGAACCTCGCCAACGAGGCTATCCAAGCCGTGGAGTCATGGCTAGCGGTAGCAGGTCTCGAGCTGGCGGCCCACAAGACGGAGGCGGTGCTCATATTGAGCCGGAAAGCGGTGGAGACTGCCACTGTGCAGGTCGGAGGGACCACGATCACCTCCCAAAGATCGATCAAGTACCTGGGGGTCCACATAGACACGAGGCTGTCCTTCAAGGAGCACCTGGAGTACGTGAACAAGAAGGCCAGCGGAACCGCAGGATCGCTCATGGCCAGAAGGAGCAGCATGGAGAACTGGCAGATGAGGTGGGACAGCTCCCAAAAAGGGCGCTGGACGCACTCCCTCATCCCACGCATTTCGTGCTGGGTCGGAAGGAAGCACGGGCAGGTAGACTATTACCTCACCCAGGCGCTGAGCGGGCATGGCTGCTTCCGCAGCTACCTCAAGCGTTTTGGGCACGAGACGGAGGACTGGTGCCCGGAGTGCGGCTCTGGCATTGTGGAGGACGCTCAGCACGTCCTCTTCGTGTGCCATAGGTTCGGCTACGAGCGACAGGAGCTTGAAGCTATTGCAGGGTCTGCAATAAGTACCGACAATCTGGTGCCGCTGATGCTGGCAGACCAGAGGATCTGGGAAGCGGCCGCGGTGTTCGCCGCGAGCGTAATGAAAACGCTCAGGGCCACGGAGAGAAGGCGGAAGGAGCAAACTGAGTAGGTGTCCCCGCGCGGGCGAAGCAATGCCTTGCGGCAGTACCGCTAGTCGCACGACCCCTACCCCATCAGTCCCCCCAACTGTCTGGAGTATAATTTATTGTTATTAGGTATAAGCACTTTTGAGTAAGCCTGGATGGCTTAGAACGGTGGCTTAATGATGTTAAACGTCTCATTCAGTGATGAACGTCGCCTCGGAGCCTGAGTCGATCAGAGCGCGGGCACGAAAATTGGTCCCCAGATGGCAAATATTGATGAGTGCCGTGCCCAGAAGAACGGAACTTGTACTGGAGGCGAAATAGCTCTGTACGTCGGGCTGAGAATCAGACGAGCTGGGGGTTTGGGCGGATGTCGAAACCGCCATGCTGGACGAAGGAGCGCCACGATGCAGAAGCGTGTGACCTGGCTTTACAAGTGGAACAATGGTGGTTGCTTCAGCAGTCGCGAGCTGATGGCCTCTTGCCAAACAATTTAGGCACAGCTGTTTTGACTTAATGCAACTGGAACGTGCATCAGCGGACATATTAGGAAAGCGCGGACATAGTCGGATCGGGTGATTCTTGAAAGAGAGAATCTTGTTTGGCATCTGAATGCCTTGCGAACGGAATGGATGGAGTGGTTTCGAGAACTGGGTTGATGTTGGCCGCAAGAAGAGGGTGGATGTTGGCCGCAAGAAGAGGAGGATGTTAATTTGGTTGGTCACCAGAAGCCGATTATTCTCATATCGGCTGCGCAGAGCCAACTATGCGGATTTGAAACCGTCATTGGTGAGGGGGGATTTCTCTAGGATGGCCTTTGGATCGCCCCTGGTCTTCTCGGTGAGGTAGTACAATTTCTCTACCGGAGATAATTTGGGATTGTTTATCACGACCGCAGTGAACAGATCCCGGAATGTTAGCCAGCGGGCGTAGTCCCCTGAGAAAACCTCAATGTTGACGGGAGGCAGTCGGCAGCCGCCCTGTTGGACTGGCTGTGCAGGAGGAAGGACTGTGGATGTGGCCAGCTGGGCATTGAGGTCACTGAGACACTGCTCAACTTTGCCGTATGTCTCACGGATGTCCGCTTGGATTTCTGGATCCTCATCATTCATCACCGCGGAGCAGGCCTTGTACGTCCATCCACATGCTCAGGATTTGGCCTCGGTAGACCTCGGACTGAGAGGCGGATGGGGCGGCGGTGATGCGCTCTGGCAGGTGGGACAGTCGCCCAATGGCGGCGACCAATTTTGTCCGAGCGACAGAGGTGGCGGACTGAGCCATTGTAGTCCAGTGGCGAGAGCTGACGGGGCTACTGACGAAGGAGCCTGACGGATCTGTTTGGTCACAGCTGGAACCTTAAGGGTGACAGGAGACGGAAATATAACCGATTTGGTCCTTGCAGCAGGGCTGCTACTGGCTGCTCTCGGAGTGAGGGGTGCTTTGATTTTCTGTGTCGGCGTAGTTCAACCGGTTTGAAGAGGTGAAAGACAAAAGCTTCTTGCCGTCCTGAGGGCCTGTTGGCATATTACGGAATCAACCACGCAACGACGAAAAAATCGTTTTCGGAAGTCTGTGAGGGACAGAAAACTGGTCTGAGTAGAATTGACTCGGAAAACCGTCAGGAACCAAAGATTCTTTCGGAAATATAACCCAATTACGGACGGCTGGCAGAAAAAAAGGGCCTCGAGCTAGCTGGAATGCAATAATCAGATCGACTCGGATTCTTTGAGATCACCTGAAGGTGAGAGATCCCAAACAATGACCCCTTTGACGCAATCGTGCGCAGAACCGGGTTATTGGCGGATGGAAGGCGGACGGAAGTGACACGGACACCACACAAATAAACAATGATTGTTTATCAAAATTAATTATCAGACGCGGATGTATTAATTTAATTATTGATCTACTTGATCAATTAATTAATTAATTTAATTGTCCTATTCGGATGGACGCAAGGTAATGAACGGAACAAAAACAACAAAAAAAGACCGAAACACAATTTGCCAATTGGCGGTTTAAATTGCCGCGGTGCCTTGGTCGCGAGTAATTTATTTGGCAACTGGAGAATGTTGGAGTTGGTGTGGCGATCAGAGAAAAGTGGCTAGAGGGCATGAATTGCCCTAATCGCGGATTTTATTAAATAGGGCACTTGCGCGGAATGGTGTAATGCGGTATTTTAATCCGGGTGTGGTATTTTGTATGTACATATATGTATATATATAGTTGGGAGCCAACTTTGGAAATAAATGTGGGGCTATTTAATTATGCAGTACCAGTCGTCGGTAGTAGATAGAAGGATAATGTTATCGTGTCATGGTTCCATACATACTGTTTATTTGCAAGGGATGTCCTGGAATATAAGCGTGACATCGTAAGTGAAATAGGGTAAGCCTTAATAAGTGATATTCTTAGAAGTAAGGCCTTATAGTACGAATTTCCCTTGGTAAGTGCGTACTTAATATGGCGATGACTTTTCAAAAAGTAGGTCTTAATAAGCATCATTTTGCCTAAAAATTAAGGCCTTCATAAGTGATGTATTTCACAGAAACTGTCGCTATTTTGAGAATAGCATGTAAAGATGAAAATATTCAAATTCTGTATTTATTGTTGTACTATTATAAACTAGCAAACCCGGCAAACTCCGTTTCGCCACCAGATTGCTTCGTTTTATGTAACATTTCGTTTGGTGATTAAAAAATGAAGAACAATTTTTTTTTGTTTTATATTTTAAAACGAAAAATTGTATTTCATTTCAAAACAGTAATGAATTCATTTCGATTACAAAAATGAAATGTTATTAAGTCGAAGCGTTATGCGTGTTCGCAAATTATCCGTTTCATTGAAGTGCTCTTTGGTAAACCACATTTTTTGTTTTTTGGTCTGACGTTAACACAAACAAAGCAGATGGTTTCCCAACTCGTGAACACGCAACGTATAACTGCCCATGTGAAAAACAATGATTTTCTAAATTTATTCCGCAAACACTAAGCGATTTGCCTTGCGACTTGTTAATTGTCATTGCGAACGCAAGGCGAACTGGAAATTGCAATCGTTTGAAGTCAAACGGAAGATTAGTCGGAATCATTGGTATTCGAGGAATACATACATTTTCACCTGCGTACTTTCCGCTAATAATGGTTGCCTCAATCAAATTCGGCATAAGTCTTTTTACCGAAAGTCGAGTACCGTTGCAAAGTCGCGGTGGATTCAAATTACGCGATATCACAATAACTGTGCTAACTTTAAGTTGCAAGTTATGTGGTGGAAATCCTGGTAACTCCAGAGAGTTCAAAAACTCTGTTGGATAATTTACTACATCATCGGGATTTGTTATGGAATCAACGGATTTGTATGTCACCAAATCGCCAGCAATTTTTGATTGAATTGTGAAATTCAGTGCGTGTACATCATTATTCTTTGCGGCAAGAATTGCTCGTTGTCTTAACCAAGCATAATTCTGATAATTCTCACTAATGTTTGGGAAAACATTTTCAATAAGAGCTAATTGAGAGTCTACAAATCGGCAAAAGTCGTTTGTAAGAGTAATTAATCCAGATGTCGCATCAACTGGGACTTTTCCATTTCCAACAGCTAACAATTGTTTGGAAAATTGTGCAGCACTTTGATCATTTTGAAGTTGAACTCTCATATTAGTTGTTAGCGATAATGTTTTTACGTTATTCCATAAAGGTGATGCCTTCAGGCAAGCATTCAATTCATCTGCAGGCGTTCCACGGGGAATTACTGGCAACGTCTGCCTGAAATCGCCTGCCAATAATATCATCAAGCCGCCAAAGATGTTGTTATTTCGCCGAAGATCCTTCAGTGTGAAGTTAAGTGCTTCAAGTGATTTCTTATGTGCCATTGTGCACTCATCCCAAACAATGAGCTTGCATTGCATCAACAATTTTCCCATTGCACTGGATCGGGAAATATTGCATGTTGGAGTATCAATTGTGTTTAAATTGAGTGGCAACCTAAGCGCAGAATGTGCAGTACGACCGCCATCTAGAAGAGTCGCCGCAATTCCGGATGATGCTAACGCCAAAGCTATGTCACATCTTGATCGAATAGTGGCCAAAATCAATGAAATGACAAATGTTTTCCCTGTTCCTCCAGGTGCGTCCAGGAAGAATAGACCACCAGTATTATTGTCCACCGCTTGCATTAATGTTTCGTATACTTGCTTTTGCTGTTCATTCAGCAAAGGCACATTATTTCGAACGAATTCCTGCAATGTATCAACATTGTATTGCAGCTCTCGATTTAATTCTTGGTTGAATGCATCGTGCATCGATCGATTTGGCGCAATCATTCCTACTTCAATCAGTAGCTTGTTTGCAATAGTCAAGCATTGATCCTCAATCAGAATCAATCCTTCATTATAGATTTCATCGGTTATTTGGATGTCAGGATTATTCGTTTGAATGCGCAAGCGATGCAAGATATCTTCACATATGTCGCCTTTGTATTTGTTCCATAACTGAATTGGTTGTGAAGGAAAACATGTGGTGATGATAATTGCGAACAGCGTTCGTATTTGGTACGCATTTGATGAAACAACTGAATCCGCAAGTGTTAAATCCCAATGAGAATCGTTCTCCAGCAAACCCAATAGTTGACATGCTTCTCTATATGTTTGGCATTGGTGGCCATTCACAGTTTTCAAATGCGCGAATGATTTTGGTCCACGTACATTTACCAACAGCAGTCGCAAATAAAAACATTCATCATTTCTAGGATGAACAGTATACATGCGACCTAGTGCATCAGTGGAAAACACCTGTGGCCAATCTGGAACTGGGGTTCCTTGTTTGCGACGTTGGAATTTCTTTGTTGATTGATTCCAAGTGTAATACTTGGGCATTTCAACATACATCAGCGTCGCTGCGAATGGATCTGCTTCACACATTGCAAAGAAGCTAGTCAATGTTGTCGATGGTGGTCTCTCAGCTCGTTGTGCCGCATTAGCCTCATTGAAGTAAACTCTTTGGCCATTTTCCAAATGCACTGCTAAATGTACAACTGTGGGATATCTTTCATGAATTTTAAATGACAATAATCGCCACAGTGCTTCATTAGTACTGATGTATCTGCCCATTTGGAAGTTGCTGATTTCGTCATTCGTATTTTCCGACGCAATACCAAACACAGCCATGTCGCTGCCTTTTGTGACGTACTTGCACAAATATTTGATTGATTTGGCCGAATGACAACTCTCAACGTTTGCATGTGTTTTGAAAATTCGTGATAGCAGCGGCAATATGGGACAATGAGCGTATTCGTGCATGTGGCGTGGGCTTCCGATATAAGATGATTGGAGAATCGTCAGACGTCCAATATTCTGAACATCACCATCTGAATGAATAGCATCACGCAAGTGTATATAGTCCTCAGATCGTAGCTTTGCCTGATTGAATCGGATAAACGCTAAACGTTCTGTCTCGACTTTAACATACATGTCGACAGCGAATTGCTGGAATAGCCGACGGCACTTTAGAATGACATTCTCCTCATGTGTACGAATCATCATACTATACGCATAGTAATTCATTGCGCTTAGATTTTTAATCGTTGATACGCCTGAAAATGCAAAATTAAATGAATTGTTAATGGAATGTATGAATATTGTACCTGTAATTGGATCGACCATCTTCAACGTGATGTCGTATCCGTCTTGCCCTTGCCAATAAATGATTGGATATTGTAACGCATCGTACAAACGATGTGTCTCGTTTACACGATGCATGATATTGCTTCTTCGCTGAACGACAATGTCTCGCGATTTAGTTTGATCGCCAACAATAATTGCAGCAACATCATTAACGGTGGGTGCATTGAATCTTCGCACATGTTCACCTGTTGGGGTACAATCCGCTTTTATGACAAATTTGTGCGTATCCGATGGCATTCGTTCCAATGCTGTTTTGAACATATTAACCACAGCATTATTAGCGTGAAAAAATTCTTGCAACTGTTCAATAATTCGTCTCTTTAACTGTTGTGTCCCCTGTATATTGCACCGCACATGCAGCTGATCCACCATCGACGAAATGAAATATATTTGCAGAAATTGATGCGGTTCAATCTGGTGTTGGCACCATTGAACCATGCAAATGATATATTTGTCCTTGTATCTGTAATTGCAAACAATCATTTGTTGAAGAATACGGTGTAACTTCTGATCGTGTGATGGTGTAGTGTGTGGTGTATATGTAGTTGTTACGTGTTGCAATTCATTTTGTTTGTGTTAGTGATTGGTTATGTGTGTTGTATCTTTTACCTTGCAAGTCGGCATGAAGCCGCCTTCTCGAATGATATTAGCTCCAAAGGAAGTCATGCGAAAGCAGTTATTGTATTCAAGGATGTGTTGAAGAAAATGGCTGGAATCGGGATCACTTCCATCGAACAATGGTTTCAGTGGCTGTGGTGGTGTAAGTAATGGATCCAGTTTGACTTTTCCACTTGCGCAGCACAATCCAGCCGTTTCTCTTTTGAACTTTAACGCATTGCAATATCGGCATATAGTCGTCATTGGTCCAATATCTAAATTTTCATCATCACTGTAGTTCGCAGTGGGATCATATTGGAATGCCAAGCGATTGTATGATGCCAATGATCTTCTTGTCCTCACGCGCTGTCCCAATCGGGAATTTTCTCTTATTATATTTTGTCTTTCTTCGCTTAAGTTCTGTGAATACACTTGTTGCTGGCTTGCATGTCTTGTGCGGCGATGTTCGCACGTCGTCCATAGGCATTTTGGACTGTGGACAGAGTGATGAATTTAACCTCAAATGCACGATCCACATAATTTACACAGTTCAACTTACCACCTTAAAGACAAAGCCTGCTGTTGAAATTTAATACAAATTTTCACAATACACGTGATTGATTTGATGGTTTCCAATTGAAATGTGAGGAAACGAATAACTTTTTTTTAAAATTTCGTTTTCACAGTGAGCACAATACCGGTTTGTCACATGAAATTAACTGAGCAGAGAACAATGAGTAGCTGTCAAACAATGTATCACGCACCGGCGCCTACTTAAAATATTGGTTTGTAGTACATGCTATGTATCAGAGATGGCGCTGTATTGTTGTATATAGTAGATAATACAAATACATTTTCCCGCTTTTCTGTTGAAATTTTTCGTGAATTTTCTTTGCTATAAACCTCACGGAGCCCAAGACCTTTCCAACGAATGCAAAACCGTGGAAATCGGTTCGTGCGTTCTGGAGTGATGGCGTCAGTAAGGAAACCCGACTTATTTTTATATAGTAGTACATATATAGGTATATATGTATGTATGGATGGTTTTATTGTTTTTGCACTCGGAGTGTGCCAATGTATATTTTATTAGGTAGGTCGCATGGAATGCACTTGGAGATACATATATGGATGTAGGTGTGTGTGCATGTACGCAAGCCGCTCTCATAGGCTGAATGTGCGGACATACATATGCTCGAAATGCACTTTTATTAATAATTTTTTTTTAAAATTTGTCCGCGAGTTATGGACAGACACAAGGAATTGAAGAACTACCGTAGCACTGGTAGATGGAGGTGAAGGAACGGAGAACGGCCGGAATCGCCGATAATATGGCGTTGGCGAAAGAGAAGGGAAAACAGACACTAGATAGCACTGTATGAATATATATGTATATATATGTATATATATATATATATATATATTTATATTTCGGAACTCGGACAGAGGAATTGAGGAACACAAACGGCGAATGGAGGCGATTTGTGACAAAAGAAGTCGTACTTATCTTGGGATCCTCAAGTGGTGAAGGCGATGCCTTGCTTGAATGCTGGATATCTCCTGGTTGGGGAAGGCGAAGTAATCCGGCTCGAAGGACCAATGATTAAGCGAAGGGCTTTTCGTTTTAGGGATCCCACAGATCAGTAACTTCAGTTCGTCGAAAGAAAAGTTCAAATTCTTCAATGCATATGTGTAGTGTTTATTCAAGGTATATGACACGTGAAAAATAAGCCGGCCGTTTTGCTTAGGGTGACGAAGCGAATTAATATAATTTGACCAGCTCAAGCTGCCGGCTGTCGGCAGCGAGAGCAGGACCGGGAGCGTGAGCGTGGTGAGTTGAGCGAGAGCGCGTCGCAGGGGAAAAATGATCATAAGTATGAGGGCGAGAGCGAGGGCAACCGCTTGCGTAGCTGGAATGCTAACAGCGATGTGTGGCTGGAATGCTGTCAGCGCCAGCGCTGTCCCCACTCTGAACAATTATCAAATAGAGCAACCATTTCAGGCGAATACTCTGGTTTAAAATCCGGAATCGTTCTCACATGTCTTAATGTTGAAATTTTGGGATCCGAGGAAGCTAACAGCATCTTCATTTTTATACCCGTACTCAAAAAGAGTTAAGGGGTATACTGTATTTGTGGTAAAAGTGAATGTGTGTAACGTAGAGAAGGAAAATTTTCCGACCCCATAAAGTATATATATTCTTGATCAGTATCAATAGCCGAGTCGATAGAGCCATGTCTGTCTGTCCGTCCGTCTGTCCGTCTTTCTGTCTGTCTGTCTGTCTTGATGAGCGCCTAGATCTCAGAGACTATAAGAGTAAGAGCAACCAAATTTTGTTTCAAGACTCATGTGATATCACACTGCTACAAGTGTATTTCAAAATTTCGCCCGCCCCTTCCGCCCTCACAAAGGGCGAAAATCTGTGGCATCCACAATTTTAAAGATACGATAAAACTAAAAACGCAGTATCGTAGAGAATGATCATATCTACCAGATCGCCAAATCTAGTACAGATCTGATCATTATTATAGCCAGAATGAAGAAATTAATTTTCAGTTGCTCCACCACCTCCTCTGGCGCTGCTGACGCTACTTATTCTCTGTCTCGCTCGCACACACTCTGCTCTGTGCAATGCGCGAGCGCCCTCTCGCGGAGGAGATGTAGAATCTGAATGGTAGATGTAGAATATTTGTTCTAGATGTATAATATACATTTAAGATGTAGATGTAGTTAACAAATGTAGCAAAAAATGTAAAATGCAAAATATTTAAAATTTTTTTTTAATTTCAATCATAATCTCCCAAATTTATATGCTGAGTACGGGTATAAAAGTAGAGTCGCGACTAGAAGCGACTCACGTTCCTTCTCGTTTTCTTTCAAGAAAAGGTGGTTGTACCTATGTAAATCTCTTGTATTCCTTGTTTTTTGACTCTTGTGCTTTTTCCGATAACTCCACCATTGGGAGAGCTTGATACTCGATTATATCTTGTCCATGATCAAGAACCTTATGCTAGTAATTTGTTTGGATACCGTCCCTTCAAAAGAATTGCCGTTTGGGTGGCATACTTCCCAAACAAATTTGCATCTATTTTTTCTCTGCAACTGAGAACATTGAGTATAACTTGAACCCTCTTAATAATTTCACTGTATATTCCAGTAATAAAAGCTGTTATTTCATGATTTTTGAAAAACCTCCTGGAGTTGTTGCCATCGTTGGTATTTCCATAACCTTGTTTGGTTTGGTCAACCAACAACCCCAATTCCTTAGGAAAATCTTCATTTATTCTCCTTATGGCATACAAATTATGATAATAAAAGGTATGGGTTCAACTCCCGAAGTAGACATGTTTTTATAGCCGTACTTAAAAAGAGTTAAGGGGTATACTGTATTTGTGGTAAAAGTGGATGTGTGTAACGCAGAGAAGGAAAATTTTCCGACCCCATAAAGTATATATATTTTTGATCAGTATCAATAGCCGAGTCGATAGAGCCATGTCTGTCTGTCCGTCCGTCTGTCCGTCCTGATCTCAGATCTCAGAGACTTAGATCTCAGATCTTAGATCTCAGAGACTATAAAAGCTAGAGCAACGAAATTTTGTTTCCAGACACTGTTACAAGTGTATTTCAAAATTTCTCAGTTGCAGGGATCCTGCAAAGCTTGGACCATCTGCGAAGCACAAAAGCACCTCTTCCCTTACACACGTCCGACTTGGCCACCAGGAACATATATTTTCCTGTTGCACAATCTCCGTTGTCGTCCGTTGGTCCCGCATTTAACATAAAATAGTAAATACAAAATAGAAATTGTCCCTGACCCCTAACAAAAGTTGCTAATCAACAGGACGTTAAGTAATTGTACTTTATTGTCTGTGATAATTGTTTACAATAAACCTACATAATAATCTTCTCCCAAAATAGATCATAGCAATGGTACAGACTTAAAGTAAATCCTATTATTTGTTCGTTGTTTGCACTGCCTACTGAACCTAATTGTAATCTACATGTAGTAAACTACATTGTAATCTTTCGTCTCTTCGTCTCTTCGTCTCGCGACTTTCTTCTTTACTTTGATATTGTTCTCGCTCTGTCGTTCTCCCGATCTTTCTCTCGCTCTCTATTCGCAGAATCGCTTAGGGCACGGGCGATTCGGTCCGCCTACCCTAGCATGCCTTCGCAATGGTCATGATCTGGTCTTGTACTTGCATGAAACAGAAGGGTTGCTGTTATCAATGTAGAAGCCGAACAGCTCAAAAGAGCAAAAAGGGCTTTAAAACTTATGCAAAGATCATGTACAAAAAAATCCCATGAAAATTTAGGGATATGTTGGATTAATATTTTCCTGATTTGGATCCGCCATTTTGAAAGGGTTCTACGTCAACAGCAAATTACTCCGCTTGGCACGTGGTGTGGGCAAACTCTCAAACGCAACTACTTTCTCGGAATTGCAAACTGGAGCTACGAGACAATTATTGCTCCTCACGCAATTTCCATTAGTCTCTATATCTACCTCCCTCACACTCACTAACGCAGAGGAACACGTTCGACGTGTGCCCCCTTTCTCTCTCTACTTTGATCCTCTCCGAGCGAGTTCCTCAGAACACACTCGCTAATGAACACCTAGGCCGTCATAGACAAAGAGCGAAGTACAAAGGAAACAGTGATAATACACTGAGAACAATTAAAAAGGGGATTCGTAGGCAACCGACAGACCAAAATACATAGGGAATATTATTATGATCCGACACGGCCATTATGACACTTACACGTCCTCGTGTCGTCGTCTCACAGTGTCCAATAAATAACATTGTTATAAAGTAATACAGTTTAGGCTTTTATTAAATGAAGGGTATTTTTCTATGAGAATGAATATCTTAACATTTTAAATTTACATTAGTTTTTGCTGCCCAAGCTTAACATTCTTCCTGTTATTTTTCATTAGCGAAAATTACAAAATTCATTTTATATAGTCACAGCTGATTCGTTTACTTCTTCAGTCCCACCTGGACTCTTCCTCCCTACTGGACGGAATACGTTTAGTCTCACCTGGACTCTTCATCCCTACTAGACGGAATACATTAAGTCTCACCTGGACTCTTCATCCCTACTGGACGGAATACGTTAAGTCTCACCTGGACTCTTCATCCCTACTGGACGGAATACGTTAAGTCTCTGGACTCTTCATCCCTACTGGACGGAATACTCATCACCCTTTTTAAGCGGCTCACACTCAGTCCCAACTGAACTCTTAGGCAAATTTATCTCTTCTCTAGTGATATCTAATTCATTCGGTATGCAACCCTCTGGCATTTTTCGTACATCATCATGGCAATACTTGTACGTTCGATTATTATGCAAAGATTTCAACAAATACCGATCCCCGTCAAGAGTCTCTAATATAATAAATGGACCTCTAAACTTTGCATCTAACTTTGTCTGATGACTTTCTTCGCTTTTGAGTCACCCACCTTGTGTTTAATCACAGCAGCTTTACTTTTGTCAACCCTAGACTTGGTATAAACAGCTATATCTTGCATATTTGTTTGATGCCTCGTCTCTCAAAACCTGTAAGTCAATCTGTTCCTCTGTATCACATGGAGAAATTAAACCCATTAGACGAGCCTCTTTGCCGATCAGAAGCTCTAAGCGACCAGTTGCACGATGGACTGTGCAGTTGAGGGCGAGCTGTGTTTCTCTCAAAGCATCCTGCCAAGACCGTTGGCTTGATTCAACAGCTGTTAATAGATTTTTCAGAATGCTCATCACACGCTCAACCTGACCGTTAGCACGGCTAGCTCCCGTGGCAATTAAATGAAGCTTAATGTTTTGTGATAAACAGAATTCGGCGAACTTTGCACTGGTAAAACATCTACCCTGATCGGCAATGATTCGGGTCGGAACCCCAAAAAAAAATGAATGATTTCATAGCCGTCACACAGCTATCAGTATCCAGTTTTAGAGTATGAAACAAGTAAACGTACTTTGTGAAACCGTCAATCTGTATAATCACATACCCTTTAAGGTCACTTTTAACGCTTAATTTTCCGGTGATATCTATATGTACTGTATGCCATGGTATATTTACTTTTGGAATGGGATGAAGCTCTGCCTGAACTTTTCCCGACGACCCCTTAACTGATTTACAAGTGATGCAACTATCAACAAATTTTCGTACGTACTTATTCTCTTTTCAAACCAATAATATTGATAAACTTTAACAAGCGTTTTCTTCCAACCTAAGTGCATAATTGATTCATGAACTTGATTTATTACTGACCATCTAAATGCACGTGGTACTACCGGCAAACAGCGCGTTCTATTATTTCTTTGAATTTTGCGAAACAACACCCTTTCTTAACTCGTATGTCTTTGTCAAATCTTCAGCAAGCTCACTGTCATTAAGTTTGTTAACAATATCAATCAGATCTGAATCAAGTCGCTGTTCAGCTAAGAGCCAATCGTTGGAAATCTCTGTCAATCTCACTCGTTTTTCAGGAATTTTACATTTTATAGAATCAGGTTTTACTTGAATTGGATTTCTCGACAAAAAATCAACATGGGCCATACGTTTGCCTTCCCTATACTGTATATCAAAATTAAAGGACTGTAAATAAGCCCACCACCGATACACTCTAGGGGTCAGTTCTAATTTAGTGCGTGAAGCCTTTAAAGAATTACAATCAGTATATACTACAAACTCACGTCCCAGCAAATAGTGACGAAAACGCTTAATAGCTTCAACAACTGCCAACGTTTCCAATTCATAGGAATGATATCTTGACTCAGCGGGGGAAGTGCTGTGCTAAAATATTCTACTACATGAGGATTGCCATTGATTCGATGCATCAACATAGCACCATAGCCACTGGAACTCGCATCTGTATGCAATTCAATTGGATATTCTGGGTTGAAGATTACAAGCACTGGTTCATTTGTAAGAATGGTAAAAACCTTCTTTCGAATACTTTCCAGCTCTGCATTCCAAGAAAAACTTTCTTTCACTGATGTAAGAGAATAGAGTGGCTTTATCATTGGTGAAAATTCAGGCACAAATTTACGAAAATATGAAGCCAAACCGATGAATTGTCTCAAGCTACTAACTGATTCTGGGGGAGTTAGAGAGTTCAAGGCAATGATTTTACCCGGATTCGGCCTTATCTCTCCAGCTCTCACCTCATATCCCAAATACTGAACTGCAGTTTTAGGAAAACTACACTTTGAAATGTTGAACAAGAATCCAGCCTTATTCAAAATATTAAGAACAATTTGTAATCTCTCCAGACCCAACTCAATGGTAGGTGACACCACCATAATATCGTCCATATAAACAATAACGTATGACAGAGCCAAGTCACCAAGTGCATTCATGACGGTACGCTAAATAACGGATGGTGCATTTTTCAAACCAAACGGCATTTTCAAAAACTCATATTGACCTTCTAGCGTTATAAACGCAGTGTATTCTACCGAATCAGGGTGCATTGGTATTTGATGATATCCGCTAGCCATGTCTAAACAGGTAAAATAATTAGCTCCACTTAATCTGGCAATCTGGTCATCGATGAGCGGCAAGGGGTATTTGTCAGAAACCGTGTTTGAGTTTAACTTTCTATAATCGACACAAAGTCGGTCGAAACCGTTTTTCTTTTTTACAAGCAAAATAGGGTTAGCGTACGGAGAACAGCTGGGTCTAATGATGTTACATTTTATTAACTCACTTATTTGAGACCGAACTGTTCCCTTTTCTTCAGGGCTGAGTCTATACGGTCACCGCTGCACGGTTTCGTTTGAGTCAATTAATCGTAATTTCATTTCACCAGTACTAACATAAGAGCAAGGTGTTCCATCAATGAAAGCTGCAGAATATTGTTCAAGTAATTTAATCAACTTATCTTTGTCATTATCTATCAACTCAGTATTAACATTAAATAGACTAATTGGCATTTCATAAGCTGCACAAACATTAACAGATTTTGTTTTCATGATTTCAAATTTATCAAACGAAAGTAAAACATTAAAACCTTGCTTAAGAATTTCTCGTCCAATTACAATATCATTCTGCAATTGTTTATCTTGTACGGAATGAAACAATATTTCAAGGAAATTTTCATTAATTACGACAGTACTTAAGATTTGCAATGTGCTGTATATACCAGCATCTCCAATACCCTTTAACATTACAATGTTATTGATGCGTTTCCCCGATAAATTTGTATCAATACTCTCTCTGATCAGCGAGCATTCAGCTCCAAAGTCAAAATATATTGGAAAGATCGTACCTCGCTGTGTCATACTTCCTTTAGGCTCTGACACAAAGCACTGATGTTTCTCCACTTCGACATAAGAGAAGTTACGAGGCGACTTCCGTACACTGCATGGCATTCGCCAGCAGACGGACGACTGTTAAAAAGGTTTAACAATATG